>FIZU01040350.1:0-17059 GCA_900064475.1 Pseudococcus longispinus | reverse complement strand
GAAATGTCAAAAAAATTAATAAAATTCTTGTTTTTGAATGGTTTTTCTGAAAAAAATTTCGCCCACGCTCCGCTCGGGCTCAATAAGTTTCCTTAAAATTATGGGAGGAGGGTATTACAAATTTTTTTGTAAAAAATAGGAATGATTGAAGGGGGTGGGTGGGTGGGTGATGTGAAGAAATTTGCTTTGCTTCACTTATTTTCCTACCCCTGTACGCCACTGTTTCGAGTTTTCACCATGCCTAAAAGCAGCAGCTGCAGATCGGCAGACTGGTGGTTTTCAAAATAGGGGTACATATGCTGACTTTTAAGACCGGTACCAGCTTTCAGATCTTTCGGTACATTTTCAGTACGTTCGGCTCTTCGGTTATTTTCTTTATATTCTTTATGCATCGCTTACTTAATTAGTAAGCAATTATGAGTATTTCTCTTTTTTTAAAAATGTTTTTGTTTCAAAATTATAAATTATTATTCAACTTTTTTCATGGAAGTGAGATCAACGACAATGGTACGAAGAAATCGCATGAACGAGGGAAGATTCCTTCTCTATGTAACGAATCCGAAGTCAGTTATAAAGTAAGATAAACATCAACGTGAGAACCAAGTTGAAAGGTGGTTTTACTTCACTACATAAGAAACCAAATTTTATATTCAACCATAAGCAATTTTGTGAAAATTTACATTTTGTAGAAGGGAAATTCCAAAAATTTTCAAGACGAGCTCGTCATCTCTTGAATAAATAAAATCGTTAAGAAAAGGCTATGAAACAGTTGAACCGCGATGATTTGGTTGTTAGAAAATCAAGAGACTTTAAGGTTTAACAAATTAATATTTTAAAATCGGTTTAACTTCATGGCTTACTCATTCAAAACTTTGTTCACGTTAAGGATCTTTTTTCATATTCATACATTGGTGAGCAGAGTGAGCACGAAGAGAGTAATCCTGCCTCAAAATGGAAGCTGTTCAAATGAAAATACCAACCATCATCGAAAAATAGATTGTAACGTATGAGAGCAATTTAGTTTACTAGAAAAGGTGAGAAATATTTTTGTGTACCTATTCTTTGATTACAAGATAATATGAAATTTCTAATAACTCCTCAAAAGTTTAATTACTTAATCGATTATTATGAAAAACATTCCAAAAGAGCATTTTTCCCATCAATTTTAAAGATGATAACATATCTACCAACATAGCAGTCCCATTAGCCTACTCGTAAAATAAAACTCAAAACGAGAATAAAAAATTAATAAATAACTCATTCCACATATCTACGTGTTATTATTCCACATGAAATGTCAACACCATAATTGACATTTTAAAACCGCGTATTAATTCGTCGAGGGAAAAAAGGCGTTAAAAAGTTGAAAAAATTTACCTGGCCAAACAACGTCAATCCTCGAACTTTACCGGTAACATTGACAAACGTAGCGTTATCACCAACAACACAACAACTGGCCCTGCGAATAATAAATACCTATAGTAAAATGCTTACATTTTAAAATTCCACAACGTCGAATAGCTGTAAAAACACATCTACGAATGACATTTCGTAAACCACTCCAACTTACATATTTGTTTTACGAACCAAAACCGTACCAGATTTAAATTCATTCGTCGACTTCGACACGTTAAAAGACGAATAGAAAATTCAATTCGGAATCGGTTTAAATTAAGTGACGGAAACCGAAGGCGCGTTAACAAGCCTACACAGATTTTAGTCGCACGGTGAAAAACGATTTTCATGTAAATTTTTCCACGTACTTACATCTCGCTCCGTTTTTCGAACCCCGAAAAAAAAAAGATAGAAAGGAAACCTATATTAAAGAACCCGCTCAGGAATTCTTTTCGGAGTAAAAATAACATACGTGAATTTACACAGATCATTTTGACGATTAAGTAACACAAAAAGGGCGATGGCGGTGACGAGGGGTCGAGCACAATGAAAGTTTACGATAAACTTGATCTTGTTTTCCAATTGTTAACAATATAACAATTTTACTAACAAACGAACTTATCCAGTATCACTTACAAACACGCGTTCTTCATTGTAAACGACGCTTCTGCGTCAAAAACCTCGTCGAGTTCGCATTCACCCACTCGCCGTATTCGTATTCCTATTTCACGTATAAAAACAAATCCTTCGCAGTCTTGGTTTTCATCTCATACGCGACCAAAGTTGAAAAAAGAAGCAAAAATCAACGCCTAAGTTCCATAAAAACGTCTCGTGTTCTATTCTACTCCAACTTTAAAGAAGTTTCGTACTTCGTTTCGTTTTTTCCCTTTTTTTGACGAGATATCTTTTCATATCCCACGTTCGAGTTCGACGTCCTAACTAATTAACACCACGCTGATGATCTACGCAAGTAAATTACCAAGATATCAGGTTTTCAATTTCTTTCTCAAACCGACTTATTATACCTTTTTCCAATTATATTCTTTCGGTAGGTACTTTTACCTACTCATCTTTTGTACAGTTTAAAAAAAGAATCGTACCGGATTTTCACTCGTTTTTATGACGGCAAAGAACGCGCGTGACTTCGAATTTTATCCTCATGTAGACTACCTCTCGCATACAGTTGTCTCTGTACCACGACTTCATTAATAGTAACGAAGAATTTCCCATATTTATACTCGTCCTAGATTTATTTTTACCCTGCTTCGTGGTAATTTTTTCTCAAATACCTTTTCTGTATCCGGCATATAAGCAATTAAGTAGAAAAAATATTTTATTCATATAATTTTACGTAACTCTCGACATTTTTTTTTACCTTGTATCGTTGAAGAGACGATTAAAAAAATATAATAACTAAGCTACTGCTTAGAACGACGAGCAGAATGAAAAATTGTAGCTATGACGTTGATTTTTTTTTACACAAAATTCAGATATGGTTCTTAAAATTTTACTTTCACTTGAAGCAATGACATCAAAACACAAAAGTAACAATGGAAATTATGAAAAGTGTACATAATTAAAATTTAAACGGCGACTACCTCCCAGCTTAAAAAAATGTATTGCCGTAAAGTAGGGCTACATTGAATACTTTTTGCATAAAATCCAATTTCCACCGTAGGCTTTAATAGATGAAGAAAAAGTGATATTACCATCATAAAAACCTAGTTTGGGTCTATATTTTACCGAAAAAGTCCCCGAAGAGAAAAGTGATCGCTACACAAACCAAAACAACAGAACCTGCGCATAAAAAAATTGAAAGACAGATGAGATTGATACCTACGAAGAAACCCCGAAGTAACTTTTCAACGACCTGGTAGAGAGCAATAAGTAGTATCCAATTTCGAGGTCAATGGTCTAGGGAGGTGTAATGACTCAAATTGCACTTATCCAGAAGGTGGCCGTGGTACCAGGCAGATGGGCTTGGCCTTTTCAAGCTCCCTTTTATGTTCGCCACCGAAAAGAATGAAAGAATCGGACATTTAAAGTCTAGAAAAACCAGCACAAAATCAAGTAAGTTCTGTAAGTAGTATGTCCGTGTCTGATAGATAGAACCTCTTCGGTTGGTAATCCCAATTAAAGTTGGTTCGAATTCCAAGTTCCATGTTAGTTTTTTGAAATTATTATTTGGCAAAAGGCGACACACAAAATCAATTTTTTCAATTTTTTCAAGTTGTATACCGGTAAGTTTTATACACGCCGATCGAATTGGATACACTGATTATGTGCAAACCGGGTGTACCGGTACAGCAGTAAAGCCTTCAAACCGCTAACTATGCAACACGCAGCAAGTTGATGTATAAATGTTTGCATCACCCACGGACTGCAGGGGTTCAGTTATGCTCGGTGAAAAAATTAATTCTTTTATTCTGCTTTGGCATTTTCAATCTTACCTTTCTCGAAAACCACGATAGATAGGTAGACAGACAGTCTGTCTGCTTACCAGGGTTGGCAATTGATACGTAAAGTATTTCTCTACAGTAGAGAATTGTAAAGAACGTAAAGAATGGCGTAAATAACGTAAAGTATGTCAAGAATGTAGAGAAACGTAAATTATGTTATCAGTGTGTTATCACTCTATGTTCATAATAAAATTAGGAATCGACTAAATTTTGATACTTCCAAAAAGCTTTTGCACGTTTATCACACATTGTGTAACGGTCAAATTCGCTCTCCCGATTATAATTAATATTCGGTTCCTTAATTTGTTAAAATTCGCGTTTTGTTATTCATATTCGGCCGCTCGTGATTTTTGTTTATCGGTTCTAAATTCGTTGTTCGTTTTTCTCACCACGTCACTCGTTTTTACTTCATTCAACTTGATACTTATATTTTCTTTTTTCTTACAATACTTATGCATTGAATATAAACTTGTTATAATTTTTTTTATGTTTTGTTTTAAATTGTTTTTTCCATTTATAAATATGAATTTTGTACAGCAACGAAAGCACGTTGCAATTGAAATGTGCGAATGATAATTGTTCAGATGATTATTAAATCAAGTTATATTATTATTTTGTTTTATCAATAATTTGATATGCTTTTTTTACATTTTTTGCAGATGATTTATACTATGGTTTATATTGTTTGAAGTACTTATCTGTTGTTAGTTAAAAAAGAGACTATGGTAGATTTATTTTTTTGATTATAAAGTGCCATTCTTTACATTCTTTACACGCTTTTCACCATTCTTTACGCGTAACTTTACAAGTATAATTTACGCGTAAACGTAAAGTAATAATTTACGTGCCAACCCTGGTTTTGTCAGACAAAAATTGTTTTGGATCAATCTAACTTTTAGGAGTTGAAAAATTTCAAAAAATTGTTGACATTTCAAACTTACTTTTTGGACACAGAAAAGTTCAAAAATCACACTCACATTTAGACATTTTGTCAGACAACTTTTTTTGGACACAAAAAAGTCACATTATTACTTTTATACCTAGTTCTTTATAATATTATAGAAAACGAAAATGTAGTTGAGTCTATAAAAAAGATGAGAAGCGAATATCTTTTAAAAATGAAGAAAAAATTGAACGGATTGAGAAAGGTGCATGAAAGTGTAAAACAAAACGTCAGCAGCTGAGCCAAAATCAGTTTTTCGGATAATAAGCAGAAATGTAAGTCAGATTGTAATTATATATTTGATCAGATTAATCCTAGAGAATTTTAGAAGTGGGGCCGGTTTTGAAAAATTTCAAAAATCAGATTTTTTAATGATTCATAAATCAGGTGAAAATTGAAGAATCGAAATAAAATTTCAAATGATTCACGGATAAAGAATCGAGAATTGCTAAAGATTTGATTTGACCAACTGTTTTATTGAATCACGAATCGAATCCAGTCGAAAAACCTCCTCATGATCATGAAAAAGTTCGAAAATTATACTCGCCGGTAATCGAACACTTCTGTACGGAAATGAACGCATTCCACTTTCCGTCGTAGGTGTCGATCTGACCGGTTTCTTCTCAGTAAAATGCGTAAATCATAGTTCGATTTAAAAAAAGATCTATTTAACATTTTTCGTAGGTATGTATGATAACTCGAGTGATTCATATCGAAATGGTGGAGATCTGACGACTGGAGAATTTTTAAACGCCTAATCAAGAAAAAAAAGTGACTAAAGTTCGAAAAAAAATTGCAAACAATAATAGCGTAATATGCTCGTTAAGAAGCATCAACAAATCCATATGCAGGGGGTTCTGGTAGCAATGCACTGCCTTCAAATCAGAGATGTAGCGACTCAAATTACATGGGAGTATGCAGGTTTGCCAAGTTCAGGATTTGAAGGGACAAAGTTATGCATTAGTCCTGGTAGATGTTTCAAAACGTCTCAACTCCGCTGATAATATGGATGAGCAAATTTTTTTCGAGATTCTCTAGTAGAACTTTTCAAGCTCTTAAGTTGATAAATTTTTGCTCAACTCCAAAAATGAAATTTTGAGAAAATTATGTGTTTCTTTCAACTTTTTAATGGTGGTACCTCGTTCAATTTTAAAGTTACGCTAAAAATGATTAGCTCTTTTTTAGAGCACAAAAAGTTCAAAAAAAAATTCTTACAAAATTTTGCATAGCTTGAAAATAAAAGGAGCTATGAAGCCTACAAATTTTCAAATCATTGTAGCTTCTACAATTTTAGAGTACCTAAGGCAAAACATGAATATATCTTATTTTGTAGAGCTTCAAAAGTTCTACAAGAAAATTTCAAAATAAAGTGCCTATCTATATTATCGGCGAAGTTACGACGTTTTGAAACATCTACCAGGGGTAGTGCATATATTTGCACCTTCAAATCCTGGAATCAGCAAACATGCATACACTTATGTAGCTTGGGTAGCTGCATCTTTTGGTTGAAGGCGGTGCACTGCTACCAGAATACCCTGTAGGCAATTTCAAATCACTTTTTGGGTTGCACGTTTCTTTTCCTAAAAATTTTTTATTAGGTAGCATGTTTTTCAAAATCTCCACAAAACAGTAAAAATTAATTTTCAAGTTTTAAAAATTTTTTCAAGCTCCAGTCTAAATGCGGAGTTTCTATTCCAACGTAATCCTTCAATTAAAAACCCAACTTGGAACAAGTTCCAGCCAAACTACACCTATAAAATTTGCTACCTGCATTAAAAAATTAAGACTCACTTACGTCCGAAAGTTTATACCATATTAAAAATAAACCTTTTGTATAATTTCGCACCGGTCTAGTGGCATTAAAAAAATGCGCGAAATAAAAGCAATGCCTCCATTACAAACCAACTTTTCAGCGGAAAAATAATATATAAGTTTTTAAAACCTATCTAGGTTCTTTTTTTCGTCCAGCATAAAAAGTCCACCAGTTTATTCGAAAGTTCAAATAAATGCTTTTTACGAATACACTCGTCAGAGTGGTCGGGACGCCGGGTACGTATAGGATTATAAAGTATATAAAAATCAGAATATGGCGATGTTCTGTAGACCTAGAGTACACATACGTCGCTTCGTAGGACGTATACGAGTATAAAGGTAGGTTAAAACTTTGGCATTTCGTTAATTCATTAGAAAGGGCGGCATGATGCGGTGTAAAATTTTATAAATTCATGAAACAAATATACAGTCGAGTATATATGACAGTATACATTTTGATGAATAAGGTGCCACCGAGTGAAATAATTTATTCTCCGCTGTTTACATTATTTATCGCCAAGTTTATTTAGGTTTGGCGGCTGCTGAATATAGAGCATTCGTCGACGAATATCAGCCCAAGCAGAGGCAACGTTCGCGGATTACACTCGAGCCAGCTATGGTGGGTATTCTTAGGATGGCGCGATTTTAGGCACACGTTCGGGTAGGTAACATTTGTGACGTATTAATAGCTTCAAAAACCAAACTTTAAACTTCGATAAGTTTAATAGTAGGTAGCTCGAAGGTATAAGTAGACGCGGCGAAATTTATAATTCGCAGCAATCAGCCTCGACGAATAACGAACGTTATACTGTACCGAGTAACAGATGTAACAAATTATGCATTCTGTCTAGAAAATTTAATATTACTTTGACGTCGACATCACCCGTCTGCTCTTTAAGTAAAAAGAGAACGAGGAAGAAAAAAAAAAGAAAAGCAACGAAAAATGAAAAAGAAAATCACTCAAACGTTGACACGACAAAAGCGAACCGTACAAAGGTATTTGTCGTATTTTCTCAAGTTGCGCATTTTTCCCCCAGTAGCCACGGAAGCGGAAAAATTTGCCGACGAATCATTTGAAATTTTTATATTTTCTCGCCATCGTATTCCCGGTGCCCCCTTTTTTTATACAATTTTATGCATATTTTTATGCGCCTTTTTTCGCTACGTTCGTCGCACCGAACACGGCCAATAATCGTAATGCCGCCGACACGACGACGACAAAAGCTGCTTTTTGTCGTCTCCCCCGTACTTTTTCACGTCAAATCGACAATTAACTAATCACATCGTATTGCATCAGGCGCTTCTGCGCTTCAAGTGCATAGAAAATTAACGCATTCGTTGCATTTGCCTTCGCCACCGCCGCCATTCTCACGTTCTCTGGTCTCAGCCTCTGCCCCTCGTTGCCTTTACCTAAAATGCACTACTAGTAATTTATAATCTGCGACCTAGTTCCCGCGCCGCCGAAGACTGATGTATAATTTATTTACTCGCAAAGTCGTAATTTATGCCGGATCTTTCTGAATTAATCGCTTATGCCCCACTGAATTACCGCCGTCTACCAGATACCGAGACCGAGCCTTACCATGGTACACAGTAACGGCAAACTAACAGATGCAGACGTATTTGCAATTCTAACTAGGTCTAAAGGCATTTTCATGAAAGTAATTTTTCCGCCTAGTATCCGCACCACGCCATCCCATGTCACCGCCACCATAGCAAAAAAATCCACCAGGCTTATATTCGCCGGCCGTCGTCACTCGACAGTGTATTTTCTGCGTTTATCCTCCACCTTGTTTCGAACATTGTGAAATCCAATTTGATAAACGATATGGTAAGGTGGAAAAATCTCTGGGTTTTGATTTTGTCAATATTTTTATTGCGAGGGTGGTACTTTTTTTGAGGTGAAACTCACCCATATGAAATTTTTGCACCTTGCGACCCTGGAAGTTGAGTTGTGTGTTTCTAAAATGAGACTGGTTTTGAAAAAAACATTTCTAATACCTTCCTACCATCCATCACACTCAATCTTGCGATTAGTTTTTCAATCCGAGGTAAGCCTCAACTTTCCAGCGATAATTAGAAAGTTGGCGGATTAGCATTTTCAGCGGAGTACCTGACCCAGGTCGGTATCACAAATAAAGTGATCCATAAAGTTTTTGAGTCTATAATCGTAAAAATTTTCGTATGAAAAGGCATTCAAACCTTGAAATTTCATAATTTTTTCGAACATTGGTGCAGTTCATTATACCTCATCCTGGTAGTCAGATTGGCAAAAATTGACTGGCATCTCTACTTAGATGTATAGAAGTGTGGACGTGACTGTAAATTGTAAATTCATCGTGTGTAAATAACCCAAGAAATTATTTTAAAAAACTGCACACAAATCTCGATCACGTCATTACCTAGCTTCACTGTACACAAAAACCAAAACCGGTTTGAGTTTCTGAAAACAGTAAACCTCAAATTTTCATGCAATTGCTAGAAGGAAATAACTTATCTTGGGTTTAAAAACTGGGCACAGACTTTCAAATACTTTTTTTTTCATCGCCATGTTGAGTGCGATAGGAAAATAAGAAGGGTTATGGCCAAAGAATACAAAAATCGGAATTTTTTTCGAAAACGACCTTACTTTGGAGACTCTAGGCTCAGTTTTACCAGGGATCACATGGACTAAAATTAATGAGCGAGTTTCAACTGAACATAAGTAGGCACCACTATAAGAATATTAGCAAAATTGAAGGTCTTAATCAACAATCGAGTAGGTATTATCATTATCAACTATTAATATTACATATTATAATAACACTTACCACAAAGTATCGCATTTATGTGTCAATGCAACATAACGTACTCCTAGCTCATAATACATTCTCAATACACCTAAAGAGTCTCCCAAAGAGTGACCTCCTTCGATACCTATTAAACTTGCAATGTGTCCTCTTTTATGGGCAGCTTTAATGCCTGTAAAAATTACATTCGTTATTCCCATTCAATCCTTTGGTTTCCAGGAGCAATCTAATCTACAAGAACTATGTAAAATTATCCTCAACGATCGCGAATTCTTCAAGAAATAATTCGACTGGGAGAATCGAAGCAACGAAAGAAAAATTTTCAGGAAAACGTGAAAGAAATCTCAAATTATTCATGGTAAAAAAATAGATTCATAAGTACGTGACATTAAGCTTCTGCACACCCCAGCTTTTTGTTATGCTGGTGTTTCGGAGTGTGGATAGTCTGTTTTTGGGACGATTCAAGAGAGTTATCTCGTTCTAGCTAGATATACTTTTTGCTTCGACTTAACAGCAGCATATTCATTTGTATGACTAATGAAAAAACATTTAGTTCTTTCGAATTCATTAAGAATGAAACTTTGAATCGATGGGTGGACGAGAAGTTGGACAATCTAATACAGATATAAGTATGCAATTGTGAGAAGGATGTAGGTAATGAATTTCTTTTGTTCAATTCAACATGCTCTAAGTAAAGTTGGAAAATCTCAGTAGCCGGAGTTGGCATTTTCAAAGATTATGCTATACACCTGGAAAATCCTCTGGCTTCTACCCTGTTTGAATGTTTTGATCTCGCTCAAATTTCTTTACTTCCTCCCCGTAACAAGAACAATAACTAAGAAAACCAACATAATGTTGGGATATAGATGGTAGAACTGAATGGTAACGACTTGATGTACCTCGCATTTCATAACCACAATATTACTGTAGGTACCTATGCGGTCACAAACAACATTTAAAGAAAAAAACAAAAAATGACGCGTCAATATAACCATCCCGTCGTCATCTTATCGTAAGTTTTTTTCATAACTTACAATATTTAGAGAAGGTAAAGAAATAATCCATTTTCTAATTTTTTTCAGAAATTGAACAATTAGATGAAATATATCTTGTTCAAGACTCTAATGACCAGTTAAATATATTGTAAGTTTCAACGATCAAACCTGCAGTTTTTCTCACGCTTCATCCATCCTTTATACTTTCGCTACGAATCGATCGCACTCGAAAATGAAATAAATTATACTAAAATTCATCAACATAATTTTTCTTTACCTGCAGCCGAAGTCACAAATTCCAAATCGTCTTTGTACATACTGACGAATCTCTTGATAACATCTATTTGCTCTAACGTTAATGGCACGGCGTTTTTGTATTGTGTTTCGCAAGGCACGTAAGCCGACCAGAACTACGCAATGAAATACGAATTAATTTCAAATTAAAGCTATACACATGAAATAAATTTACTTCTTCAGTACATTTTATCGTACATTATATCGCTTTTTATGGTATTTTTATGATAATACCGAACGTCGATATGCGCAGAAGATATCCCTGTACCATACACGTTATGGCGAAACAATTATATTATGAAATACGTTACACAGAGGAGCAGAGAACGGGGACAAGAATTATACCAAATTCATTGAACTACTTTTGAGTGGATAATTCATTGAACTACTTTTGAGTGGATGTATTTGTACGTATAGATGTACCTACTACCTACTGAATCTGTAATTTGTAAAAAAAAAAAAAAAAACAAACACATTAGTACATATTCAATTAGGTACTAATTGTGGAGTCTGGGGATGAAAATCGATCAAATGCTTTTGCTCTTTCTGCTATGCCAAACTGAAGTGCACATTCCAAACTGACATATTATCATGTTTGACTTTGTCTAATTGAAAGTTGAAACAGTCGGACACAATGATATCATGTCTTATCGTCACGGAATTTTGTGCTAGAATTTCGTGACTTTTTTCAAGAGTTTGGTCATCGCTAAGGCATATCCTATGCTAATGGATGTTTCCTGATCCTTTGTCCCTTCTTTCAATTCCTTATCGGTTATTTACCATCTTCAGTTCTTCGATTGTGCAAAAGTTGGATTTTTTAAATTGTTTAGTCGTTTAGCAATTAAAAAAAGAAATTGATAATGCAATCGAAGAGTACTCCGTTGATTTTCAAATTAAGAGAAATTAAAACAGATTTACGAGTAAAACCATTTAAAATATTTCTATTCCTTCTTCAGGTGTAAATGTCTTTTGAATTGTGTATCCATAACGATGTTTTTCAATGGATTTTCTTTGCTGCCGCTGGTCGCGTATACACATTCCAAATCCGATATATTTTTTGGTATGAAGTCAATGGCTTCGAAATCAAGGAAATTTGGAGCTCTCTTATTCTCCCTAGCAACACATCTCTGTTTCAAATCTTGATTTAGTTCTCTAAGCAGAGCAATTTTTTGTTACATTTTTTCCTCTCCGTATTGCCTGACACAGTTGAGAAATTTCTCCAAAAAATGATGATATAGGAAGGTATCCACTTGGTTCAGCTCCATTAGTGTTAATTTGTCGTTAGCAGTCAATGTGGATGTGTCCGATTTGACTGGTCTGGTATTCAGTTTTAAATGAGCCAAGTATTCCAAAGGCCATCCCATTTAAATTAGCCAATAGCACCAACGATGCATCCATATGTTCCATTATCATTACGAAGTCGAATTCTCGATCTATTTCTTCAATGAATTCCTCCATAGCGGTTTGGTTACTGACACTTCTGTCCAGATCTAAACCCAAATCGTAACTCATCTGGTTGTATCCTCTGTATATCGAGAAACTGTTTTTAAACAAGACAAAAGGCGGTTTTATCGGAGCGCTCATGAATTGTTGGAAAGTCATACCTGTTATTTGGCTTAGATGGTAATAATCATACATCGAAGGGAATAATGTAGCGGGGTGGCGTATTATGGTAACCGTCAACGTATTCGGATACTGATACTGCTTTAGTTTCGAGGTGTATCTTAAATCACTCGCTAAAATGTGATATTTATTGTTGGGTGTTCTCGACTGAGGATATATCAACTAGTTCGAGAATGGCTGGTAATAAAACCAGTATTGTATGTTCATTACGTCGAGCGAATATCTGAGAGCGAATCGAAGGATTACGTTTTGTACTGTCGTGCCTCCAGTTTTGTGAGTTTTTATGAAGTATTATATTTCTCAGGAGTGTGTTGTTCAAAGGCACGCAACATTTGTACTCTGGGTGTGTGATCGGGTCTCTGAAAATATTCACGAAGTATCATCTTTTGACTTGAAACTCTAATTTTTTAAAAACTCGCAAAACTGGAAGTTCGACTGGATGTAATTCTGTTGGCATATATCGACAAATTGGAAACCTACAAAAACATTTGTATTTTTAAAAAAAAATAATTCGTCGATTAAAACATGTGTAAATTAATTTCATTGGATTTAAATTAAAAAACCGCGGTAAAACAGCGATACGATCAAAAATTTAAATTTAAAAAATAAAATGGCACTAAAAATTACACGATACAAGACATACAACACACACACGACGAAACGTCACAACATCGGCGACGACGTCATCACTAGGTGCTCTAGACAGACGCTGGTGTTTCAATTGTTTGATAATGAAAAATGATGAAAATCAGCTTTCCTAACGCATTAGCTGCGTTAGAGTTTTTTATCAATTAGATTTACTTAATGATTTTTACTAAATTTTTACTAACTTTACCTACCGTATTTCAACTAATACGACAATTGAACAATTCTTGTGTATCAAGGAAACCCTTTCATCTCGCCAAAACCCAAATACCAGTTTAAGCACTACGATGAAACAAAAACACGCGTCAACTGTTGATCAACAATTAATCTTGCGAGACGTAGACACGACGAGACAGTGTCACGCAGCGCGACGTCGACGACAAAACGCCCCTATTCTTAAAATACGCGACTAATTCTCAGTCGAATAAACGCTTTTGATATTTCAATTCACAAATGAGAATTTAATCTGTACAGAACGAACGACGACGAAGACGTGGCGGAAAAATGTGGTGCTCTGCTTGACATCCACTTGTTGAAGAATCCAAAACTGAAATACCTTCGGGAATAACGAATTCTCTCGTCTTGGCGAGCGAGAAAAAGAAGAAAGGGCAAAAATTGGCGAAAAATTGCGAAACACAGGTAACGAAAGTAAATGAGACGTGACAGCAGAGGGAAAAATCTTGGCATATCGAACGTTCTCTTCGAATAAATTGCGTTTTACGCTACATCTACGTACCTGCGCTCCAATCATACCCAATTTCATTCTTCGTATATCCGTATGCGACCATTTACTCTTGGACCACGGCTCCGTCAGTCTCAGATCAGTCGATAAGTTAACTTTGACCAGTTGATTATGAACGAATTTCTTTATATTCCATGGTAAATCGTTATGCCTGAAAATACACTCGAATTTATCCACTATAAAGAGATAACAGTACACCCTTCCATTTCATCTCTTCTATATACTAAATCAAGCATTTCAACGTCATCCACTCGTCAACCCGGTAGCCGCACTAGTTGAATTCGTCGACTTAACCCTCCCTCCTCCTCCCTTCCCAATACATCGGAATCTGTAAATTTACCAACCGACGGAAATGGAAGGTCCATCGTTGCTTAAAAGGACTACGACGCTTACGAGAAACGCAACTAAGTGCCTTCGTTAGCGAAGAAGAGAAAAAAGTGTAGAAAAAAATGTGTGCGGAGAATTGTACGTGAGAAAATACACTACGCGAAAGCTTTAACGTCAACGACGATGGCCCAATGTAAGAGTGAACAAAAAGCTTCCGCTTTGTCCTTTTCATTTCATCACTGAACAATCTCACCCGTCAACCTCCTCTCACGGTCACTTGACGACGAAACACAATAGTTTCGTTTAAGTGGGTTATTTTTCTTTGTTAAAGAAATTATATACTTCCCGCCATAATACTGCGAATCGCTTTCTCTTTTAATTATCATCTGTTTGGAGAGCCATATTTCCTGCTCGTGCTCGACAACCCCATCTATCGCTCTTTCACTCTTACATCTGCATGTAAAAATATCACGTTACAAGTATTCGCCAGACGAAAAAAATTAATCGGTAATAGTTGTGAGGGAAAAAGACGGGGTAGTTGAGCGAAAAATATCAACCAATTAAAAACGCCAACCGAATCCAAATGCTTTTAACACTCGACTCGTCATCTCACGAGCTGATTTTTCTTCTTCGTTTGACGTCGAAAAAGCTCGCGTTGTTTCGTTTGTGCTTTTCATTCTTCCTACACCCAACCTCAACCACCTTCTGCCTTGTGTTTCGCAATACTCAAAAACAATTGACGTTTAATTGCCTCGTAAAATTTACACACGTTTCGACGTCGCACAGACAAACTCGTACCCTTATCTATTGGTTTCCATCTTGCTGCAATATTACACTCGTTTCTACCAATCAACGCTATACAAGTGCACTGCAGAACTTTATTACGTCGTTTTTACTATGTACAGCGAAATATTTCGTCGTCGCGTTATTTTACACACACATGAATACGCTACTTAACCCCCGACACAATTGCACCGCTATAATTCGCTAGCGGTTTGGAGGAAAAATCCCGAGGCACGTTAGTCTCCCTACTACCTGATGCCATAATTCACCTCGCGGTCTCCTTGTGTTTTTCATCATATATTCCCGAAGAGATTTGAAATTTTCGAACTATGTATAAATAGCTCGAATATACGCGAGTCTTAATTAACATTTATGTGGCGGATTTACATGCACCTAGGAACGAGTTTTCCAAACAGCCATGAAATATCAACTTTTAACACGGTACTCGTTTTCGAAGCAACTTTTCTACCTCGAAAGTATCCCAAAAGGCCAAGTTACACAGCAATTAGCTATCGGTATTGTCGAGTGTAATTTTCGGCCGCTATTTATCAAATATACTACTTTGAGTAAATATTTCCGCGTATACCAGAGTAAAAGAAACAAGCATTATATTTGCAGTGCAAATGTACTTGAGGTTACCCTCGGTACGGGTATGAAATGAACGCAGGTTAGGGATTTAAGCAAATGAAATGAGCGTGTTGGAATACTTCAGCAGAGTGTTCTAAGACAGAAGTACAGAATTCCAGCAAGTAATAATCACGGTCGTCTTACAGGAAACGTTGTTGAATTGCTACAATAAAAAAAATTGGCCAACAACATAAACAAATGAAATGAGTGCTTCTGTGGAGTATGTCTTCTGTGCCAGGAGAGATCTGACGAATGAAACTTACAAATTTTTATTGCATCAAGACTGATCAAGTAGACAAAATTCAGACCAGTGCACGAGGTAATTTTCACCAGAGGAAAATGAAAATTGAAATCTCACACAGGAAATACGATCTTGGTGAAATGGACTTAACAACAGATGTGCACAGAGATGGGCAGATCGAGGAAAAAAATATCAGATCTGAAAAAATCAGATCAAGATCGCGATCTTTGATCTTATCTTGTTCAAAATTTTTTGATCTGATCTTTATCTAATCTTGTCGAATATTTGGTGATCTGATATTTTTTTTAAAAAGAAAAGATTGTGAAAAAGATCAATATGATGACGGCACTGACCACTGAATTCGGGAATTTCTAATGAACTTTTCAGTTTTCAGTGAACTGAAAAATGAAAAGTACATTAGAAATTCAGTGGCATTGTAAAACATCATTATAATCATAATATAATAGGTATGTAATATGGGACTTTTCATGAAAAGTTGAAATGATGAAAAGAAAAGTAAAAAATTGAAAAATAAAGTGTGAAAAGTGGTGAAAAGTAATGAAAGCTAAATTCAAAATATACCGTTTTTTTTTTCAATTTTTTAAGAGTAATATCTATAAAATCGTAATATGGCTTCAATAAATCGTCTTTCATGAAAAGTCCCATCAGTAAATATTCTTCAACCCTTTCGAACCCGAGGCTGAACTGGCACAGATTAAAGTATTATCTCGGAAGATTTTCATAATAAAAATTATTCCAAGACTCCTGAATTTTTTTCGGTCCCCCATCATCAAAAGTTTTATTGAGAACGGCCTAATTTCAAAACTGGGCCAAGGTATGTTTATTTAGCCTTTGAATTGAAGGAGCAAAGTTATACTCATTCAAATTTTTTTAGCATAGGATATGCTTTTCCTACGTGTAATTCTGCGAAAAATGAGTTGAAATTCCGTCATAAAATTTCTGGGTGATGAATTCCAAGACATTTTGTCAGACATAAGACTTTTTGCACTTGGAAAATTTTAGAGAATCCACTGAATTCTAGACATTTTGTCAGAAGACATTGAACTTGAAAAAAATTCAGAAATCACGACGACCATATATTTCAAAAACAATTAAACCTCTGCTGCCAATAGATTTTTAATACACACAAAGTCATCGACCATATACTCTTTATATAGACCGCTTCTAGAATACTTGAAATCTTGTGGAACAGAATTCTGACAGAGTTTTTCGGGAATGCGATTCCGCATGCGCAAGTTTGATGTTTCAGGTGATGGTGTGGGTATGAGAAAGCAGCGGGACGAAAGCGAGAGGAATGCAGGTGGAAAGAGGTGGAAAGGCGGGTTATTTCGCGCATGCGTACATGCATTCCCGAAAAACTCTG
>FIZU01040347.1:0-11347 GCA_900064475.1 Pseudococcus longispinus | reverse complement strand
AAATTTCGAGTACTTCGAGATAATTTTGAATAGTTAAAGTAATTTTGGGTAATTACGAGTAATTGAGGTAATTTGGGGTACTTACGAGTAATTCGAGGTAATTATGAGTAATTCAGGTAAATTGTGGTAAATACGAGTAATTTTGAGTATTTTCAGAAATTTTGTGTGTTTCGAGATAATTTTGACCAGTTAAAGTAATTTTGGGTAATTACGAGTAATTGAGGTAATTTGGGGTACTTACGAGTAATTCGAGGTAATTATGAGTAATTCTGGTAAATTGTGGTAAATACGAGTAATTTTGAGTATTTTCAGAAATTTTGAGCGATTCGAGATAATTTTGACTAATTAAAGTAATTTTGCGTAATTACGAGTAATTGAGGTAATTTGGGGTAATTACGAGTGATTCGAGGTAATTATGAGTAATTTAGGTAAACTGTGGTAAATACGAGTAATTTTGAGTAATTTGAGGTATTTTGAGTAAATCCAGTTAAATTGGGGTAATTACAGGTAATCTGAGGTAATTATGAGTAATTAAGGTGGTTCGGCGGTAAATACGAGTAATTTCAACTAACGAGTAATTTCAACTACTTTGAGGTACTTTGAGTAATTCAAGGTAATTCGGGGTAATTACGACTAATTTGAGGATAACGAGCCACTGAGCAATTTAAATCTGACTGCTTGCTGTTTTACGGCAGTCTCAGTTGATTCCAAAGAAATCACAAGTAATACACAGCAATTCGTGGTAATTACCGGAAATCCTGTAAGATACACGGTTATTCGAGGAAACCATCGGTAATTCTCGATAATATCCATATTTTCGACTCGAACGAGCCATTTGATGAAGAAAAAGTTACATCTAGGTTACATCGATTGCTCACCTGACGGTCCCATGACAGCCAGTAATTGTCCAGGTTTGACGATACCGCTGACATCGCGTAAAATGTATCGTTTCTGAATGGTGACCGTAACGCCGGTGAAAATCAGCTCGAGTGGTTTGTGTGGCAGGTGCTGCCGCTGTTCGGCTGATAGACATGGTACATGTACACTATCTCCTCTGTAATCAAACCAAAAAACCCCATTTCTAATTAGTTTTACGACTCAAAAAAATCTTTCTTTATTTATCCATTACCCTAAATCTAAATCGCATCCTTTCCTTTACAATAGCACTGTGACCATTGCTTTGAAAAAGATCGCCAACAATAACGGTACCTGGACCATATAAAATCGCGTTTTCGGTCAAGGTAACGAAGAAGGCGAAACATACAATAAAAGGAAACCGAATCCACGCAAAGAAACCTTTTAAAATCGCCATAACCGAGGTTCGTTTCCGATTTCTAATTTTTTGTTTGGCGAAAAAAATTCACCATTTGGTTGAACGGGTAATAAAACCACGACAACAGAGGCTCGTAAACGATTCGCATTGTTGCGAAGCTCGCACAAATAAAGAGAAACACCGAATCTCCGAATGTATTTTTTTTATTACTCGACCCGATAGGCCGAAGAGCTCGCGCCAAGTATTCGAAAACGCCGAGGGTGGTTTGCAGAGCAGAGTTCCATTTCGCAACATCGTCGGTTACTCGCTATTATTTTAAATAACTTGGGTTTTTTCAGAGATTTATGGCTAAGTGATTAGCGCAGCAACGACCTCAGCGTCCAATATAGTGCACGAGTTCGTTGAATTTTTCACTGCAACCCTTCTCCACCCCCGTACTCGTGCATCGTGAGGCCCCATGGCGTCACAGGTCCTACCGTATACCGTACACATCCCGATGAAAATAATCGCTTTTGCCAGCTCGACGAGTGCAAACAACCGGTAAGTATTCATTAAGTTTACCCTTTCTTCGACTTCGCAGCTACACAAATTGAGGTAAAAAATTACCTCGAGTGTTTGAAAATGTCGTTTCAGCTATTTTCTCGCGAGGTTAATTCGCTCGTGTATTGCCCTCTTCCTCTCAGGCTGCGTCTTCACGACAAAGGTGGTATATCAAACCTTTCAACCAACGATGCAATTTTAAGCGCGGGTTCGATGATACGTTGGAATATTTGGGGTAGGGGAGATCGAAGGGTCAATGTAGGGTAGGACGAGACCGAGGGTTAATTTCTGTTTTCTCATCGAGTAGAAAGTTAATCGTCGTTTGTCTTCGAAATTAACCTAATAGGTTTATACGACGTCGTATAATTAATAAACACCGAATATTTTTCGTTAATACCTTTCACGAACGAGTGGTTCGTAATTCTATCTTGTGTATGTATTTACCAAATAACTCCAATTCGAAATTATTTCACTCCGCTGAGATTTCATTTTCCAGCTGGTGTGCTCTCGATAAAAATTATCACAGCTCAGGGGTAAATGTGGTTAATTGATACTTGATTGTCTCAGCAATGATGATTTATGTCGTAAAAAATTGGCCAATTTTGATGGAAATATTTGAAAATTTGAAATAAAAATATTGAAAGGAATTTTATTCTAAATAGAATTTTTGACTCAAAATTACAATTTTTCCTTTTTTTTTTTTTTTTCATTTTTTAAAATCAAATTTGCGATTATTTTGTGACTTTTGTGCTGAATCAAATGTTCAATCCAGTTTTGCAAATTTTTGCCAAAAATAAAAAATTTTCATCTTTTACAAAATTTTTGACCTTTCATCCAAAATGATGACCTAAATTTGAAATTTTTTTGCCTGAAGTATGATTTATTCTTTACTTTCAACCCAAAAAGTTATCTTAATGACTTTTTGTACCATGCACGTTCTTTGACCAGAATCGATTTTTGCAACAAAACTTGGATTTTTTACAAACCTACCAAATGATTTCTCTACAACCAAAATCATTTCAAGTCAAGTTCTCAATTTTCATTTCTGAATTTAAAAAGGTGCCTTTTTCTTCAAGTCAAAATCGTGATTAGATCATGATTTCTGCACCAAAATCCTAATATTTCGCCCAATTTATGATTAGCTTCCCGGAATTATTTTTGTTTTGGAACGAAATCACAACTTTTCTCGATTCTTGTCGAATCAACATTTTTTTATCAGAATACGAATGACTTTTTTTGATTAAAATATTACTTTTTCATGAGTTTTGTACAAAATTTTTATATTTTAGTCGAGATGACTTTTTTTTTTTTTTACAAAATCATGATTTTTTCCATTCATTGCTGAATCAGGAGATCTCTTGATCTGATCAAAATTGATTTCTTGATTTCTTCCACAAAATTCCTGACTAAAATTACTTTTTTGAAATGAAATTAAAATTTTTCTAGATCAGTGTTGAATCAGAAGATTTTTATGACTTTTTGATCAAAACATGAATTTTTCACGATTTTTTCTCAAAATCACAATATTTTATCACATTTATGACTTTTTTGCCAAAATGACTTATTTGAGGCAAAGTCATATTTTTCCTCAATTACTGGTAAATTAAAAAGTCCTTTTTGATCAAATTCGAATTTCTCGATTTATTTTATAAAATTTCAGATTTTTATCAAATTCATAACTTTCTGGCTAAAATGACTTTTTTGAAACAAAATCAGAATTTTACTTGAATATTTGTTGATTGAAAAGGTTTTCATGACTTTTTGACCAAAATATAACTTTTTCATGATTTTTTCTCAAAATCACGAGATTTAATCACATTTATGACTTTTTTTGCTAAAGTGACTTATTTGAGGTAAAGTAATAATTTTTCACAATTACTAATAATTCAAAAAATCCTTTTGATCAAATTCGACTTTCTCTATTTATTTTATAAAATTTCAGATTTTTATCAAATTCATAACTTTCTGGCTAAAATGACTTTTTTGAAACAAAATCAGAATTTTACTTGAATATTTGTTGATTGAAAAGGTTTTCATGACTTTTTGACCAAAATATAACTTTTCATGATTTTTTCTCAAAATCACGAGATTTAATCACATTTATGACTTTTTTTGCTAAAGTGACTTATTTGAGGTAAAGTAATAATTTTTCTCAATAACTAGTAATTCAAAAAGTCCTTTTGATCAAATTCGAATTTCTCGATTTATTTTATAAAATTTCAGATTTTCATTAAATTCATAACTTTCTGGCTAAAATGACTTTTTTGAAACAAAATCAGAATTTTACTTGAATATTTGTTGATTGAAAAGATATTCATGACTTTTTGACCAAAATACAACTTTTTTATGATCTCTTCACAAAATTACAATATTTTATCCAATTTATGACTTTTTTGCCAAAATGACTTATTTGAGGCAGAATCATAATTTTTCTCGATCACAGTTGATAAATTTTAAACCGAAATAGACTTTTTCGATTTTTTTCAAAAAATTTCAGATTTTCATGAGATTTATGACTTCTTGGCTCAATTGAATTTTTTTCGATGTGAAATCAAAATTTTTCTCTAATATATTTTTTGATCGAAATATGACTTTTTCATAACTTTTTGCATAAAAATCGTAATATATTATCCAATTTAACACTTAGCCTCTTAAAAAGATTCATTTGGGACGATTTTTCTCAACTAATGTTGTTGAATGAGACCATTTTTCATGGTTTTTTGATCAAAATTGGAACTTCATCATAATTTATGAGACGAAATCCTATTTTTTCTCAAAATTCTTGACTTGATCGCCGCAATTATAATTCTCTACATGATTTTTACGAGTTGAATGATCGTAACTTTGGTTAAGCGAACGAAAGCATTGAAAAGAACCCACATTTTGGAACCTCAAATACCACCTTAGCATGAAAAATTATCCCTCCACTCCTAAAAAATCCAACTACCATCGAATCTTTCATTATAGTACCTAGATCAAGATCTAAGATCACTCGTAGACTGGACAGAAGCACGTTCAACAGCCACAGCTCAAATTTTATCATTTTCACAGGTCATATTTGCATCAAACCGTTTCCAAAATATTTCCCGCCTTCTCCAGGCAGCCCCAAAGGATCAAATGCCATCACCTGGTCGACGTTTCATTGAACTTGAAAAAAAAGCAATCGGATCGCATCGCAAGGCAAATAACTAGCGAGCCTTCGCGATGTCCTCGCCCATCGACCAGACATCGGAACACGTGTTCTTGGATATTTCTGTGTAACTCGATCCGAGCACACACACGTCGGGTCTTTTACATAAACAATTCGCCATAATATGCTTACGCCAAAAAGAATGGAAAAAATAACATCGAGTGAAAAAAAAAAATCGCTTGTTTTTATTCCTCGTACATTGAACTCTCGGCTCTACGGTGCGGTTCGAATCATCGCGTAAACTATAATCATTTAAAACCGCGCCGATGTCATATCTTAACGTTGAAAAAAAATTTCATTCGGCCGCATCGACCGACCGTACGAAGCGTCCACCGTACATTCGCCCGATAACCGATATTCGCTTATCGGTTCCAATTGCTGAAAAAGGGAAAGGTCGTATCGAGTGAAAATCCGCACGCATTTTTCGTAATATTATTTTCAAACACCGCGAGTATCGCAGAGCTCGGCCATTGACCGGGAATGCGGCCAGACCGGTAATTAATACGCCATGTAGGTTGCCGCAGCGTACGGTTCTCTGGTGTGTGTGTACGAAAGAGAGAAAAAAAAAATTCAATTTACGGTTATTGAACTGTGTACACGATAGGAAAATTTTTTTTCCACCGAAATGTGCCTCGTATGATAGCGATAGATTGCGAAATTATGCCTTATCGATGTACGTATCGCGGAGAGATTCACTCGCGGCGGCAGATGTGTCACATATACCTCATATCAGCACTACAACCGTAGCCTCCTCTCTTCGAACCCAGCTCTTCTCTTGTTTATCATATCGCAATTTCCTCAATTATCTGATAAGACGGGTCAACGTTTTCGAATAGTGAAAGACAGACATAGAGAGAGTGTGTTAATTACTACAGAGAATTAAATTTTATATATACCGTAATAATACTTACTCGCCGTACTGTGTGTTTAAATACGTATGTACTACGTTCGTTCGACGAGATAACGTTATAACGCCATATAAATCTCGCCGAATAAACGTCTAAATATAGACAGATGCCAACGTAAAACGTACCAGCGAATTTATTCATTCTCGTTGTATTGTCGTTTGCAATATTACAGTGTACTTGTACAAGGCGAATATAATACCACCGCAGATGCAATTAAACCGCCATAAACCGGAACAATCGGCGCGCTTTGCAAGCCTCTCGCTGTTCTGGATGCCTGCCGTATCGCAGATAGGCAAATTCTCATACAATTTGTAACCTTTTTTGCGAAATATCGACTAAATTTGCCTATATTTGCGACGAAGTACATATTTCGAGCAGAAAAGCTTCCTTCAATCCTACACGTAGTCAAATATTAAACGTCGTGCATTAAAATTCTCCTTCATTTCGAATTTCAAAAAGCTGCGAACCTTTGAGCGAGCATACTGCCTTAAATATGCAAGATAGGCAAAAAACATGTATGACCTTTTTTGTAGCTCTTGATCAACTCTTCAAAAAAGGTCATATGCATATTTCACCTAAACTCAATTTTTAAGGTGCTATTGAACTAAAAAGTTACCAAGTGCAACGAAAAAAATGAAACTTACGTAGGACAAGAATGTCCCCTCACCAAAAGTAATTCGAAATCAGATGAAAAGGAACTGGGATCAAAATCAAATTATGGATTACGTTTTCCAAAAAATTTTATACCCCAAAAACCGTTTAAAAAATAAAGCTGTGATTAATCCATTTTCGAGATGAAGAAATAATTCTTCAGAACCCTAAATTTTCCTAAAAAAAAAAGTGAATTTTCCTAAACAAAAATGTGAATGTGTAAATTGATCAAAAAAATGGAACAATTTATGAAAAATTCTTCAAAATTTGCTATCAATCAATAACAAATGCATTTTCGTTAGATTTAGATTTTTTCAATCCAATTTTTTTTCCTCTGATACAATTTTAAAAATCGAATTTTGTTGTAATTGAATGAAAATGAAAGCTCTGAAATTTTAAGGGGTTATCTCGAATAGTTTTTTGCCTATCCTACCTATGCTCAACTTCCATAAAAGCTATGTAAATCTTTGATCGTGTTGATCTACAGATCTAGAGATGTACCAAACGAAAATTCATGAAATTTAAAATTTAGATACTTTGAAGCAGTTTGAAAAAAATAACAAGTGTAATTTTTAATCAATTGAATTCTTCAAGAAAGAATTATTTCTCTTTTGAAAAACATTCAATTTATTAAAAATTCCAAACTACGTTAGAAATGTCCAAAATTTTGAAAAGAAATCAATAAAAACTTGGTTTAAAAAGTCAAAAAAGTCATAAAAGTAAACAAAATCTCGTAAAAATTTTCAAAATATCCTAAAAATTGTTTAAAAACGTAAAAGTAGTTAAAACTTCATAAAAGACGTAGCAATATTCAAAAAAATTCTGATAAAAAAATTATTAAAAGAATAACACAAAAAGGAGAAAAATTGAGGCAATTTTCGAATGTGTTAAGATTCTAGCTATTTTTATGAAATTTTCGACCGATTTCATGATTTTCAAACTGTTTTTACAATATTTTTATCGTTTTCTGTAAAAATTTCGACAATAATAACATTTTCGTTGATATTCGAGATTCTTTAATAATTTTTTTTGCATTTCAAATAATTTTCGTGAAACTTTACAAAATATTTACGAAATTTTTGACATTTTTTATGATTTTGTCGCCATTTCTACGATATTTTCACCTATTTTTATGGAAATGTCAACGATTTTTATCACATATTCAACAATTTTCACGATTTTTTGTCAATCTTAAAAATTCTAGTGGCTTATATAGAAGGTCAAAGGTTTTGAAAATGAGAGGGAAAAAACTCCAACTGAAAAAACCTCGAAAACTATAAACTTTTTAGAAAAAAATTTATCGCTTGTAGCAGAAAGAAAATTCAATTTCGATTTTTGGCATTTTTTTGGGGGTAGAACCCTTAGTTTGACAGAAAATTTATGTTTATGGGAAATTTAGCCCATGAACAAAGTCGATGATTTTGAAAATGAAAAAAAAATTCTCATAAACTTGGATTTTCTGGCCAAAATATGAGTCCTACAAAAAAATGATGAGAATCAAAATTTTAGAGCTTGAAATTCTCTTTCTGACTTCATAAGTTGGTTTTTTTCTAAAAAGCTTAGTTTTCGAGATTTTTGCAATCCAAGTTTTTTTTTCATTTTCAAAACCATCGACCTTCTATGTGGATCATCCTGCACTTTTAGAAGGGTTGGACTTTATGAGGGGAGGGGGTAAGGGGGCAAAGTGCTTCCAGAAATG
This sequence comes from Pseudococcus longispinus, assembly GCA_900064475.1. NCBI lineage: Eukaryota > Metazoa > Arthropoda > Insecta > Hemiptera > Pseudococcidae > Pseudococcus > Pseudococcus longispinus. Next base: position 3,086 of record FIZU01040347.1, on the reverse strand, counting down.
TTGAAATGAAAAATAAAGTTATATTCAAAGATGAGTTTTTTTTCAAAATAATCCAAATTTTTGCATTTCGAGTTAAAAAATTGAAAAAAATTGCACAACCAGAAATGTTAAAATGAAAAATAACGTTATATTCAAAGATGAGCTTCTTCAAAAAAAAAAAATGGTAAATTTTTGCATTTTGAGTTGAAAAATCGAAAAAAATTGCACAAGTCTGAATTTTTTCAACTTTCAGCCTCCCCCTCCCCCTCTTCAAAGTTTTCTTCGATTCTTTCCTGGCTTCAATTACCATTTTTTTTCGCATGTGTTATTTTTCAAGCCAAATTTTTGTCGATTTTGAAATTTTATCTTCATCTTGAAAGATGAATTAGAACTCAAGAGGAATTCGAGGCAGTTCTTCAATTTTTAAAATTTTTGAACACTTTTGGGTCCAGAATTTCCAGACTCATCATTTTATTTTTTTGAAAATTTACACAAAATAAAACCTTCTACATTGATCTTCTAATTTTCAAGATGGATAATAGGGGCTGAATACTTTACAGCTTCGTAGCGCCTTTAAAACTTGGATTAGACAAAATTTCCATATGACCTTTTTCATAGCCCTTGAAAAACTCTACAAAAAAGATTAGATGATAATTCACTCTATCTTCAATACAAAACAAACTACAACGGTTTAAAACATTGATATGCTATGTTATACCAATAAATCAATCCAAAGTCCACTAATCTCGTTTATCTACCCTACATTTGACTACTTATCGACTCAACGATACATTGATGGATTGCTACACGGATTTAGTGATAGGAACAATCGATAATTGAAATATTTTTTGGCTTCGAAGCACTATCAATAAGTATCGATGGTGCTATCGTGCTCTCGAGAACTCTCGATAGTTCCAGCAGATCATTTTTTATTCCAATTTGAAGCTCCTCGAGTGTCCCGAGTTCTTTAAATTGAAAATCATCAAAAAATTTCGATATTCTCAAGTTCTCGAATCTCGATGATGCAAAATTCACAATCAAAACCCATCGATAATCACTCCAGACAACTCCATTCACCTCCCCCTTCTTCATCTCTCATCTCACTCGACGCAATCCAGCACACGGCATCATTCCTCCATCGGAACCACTCCCGTTAAATGCAAATTTGACAAATGACCCGGTAATGGTTTAGGGGGGCGAGTGGACGCAGACCAGACGAGGGAGGTTTTCATTTCCAAAACAGATGCATCGCGGTGGCAAAGCAAAGGTAAAGGGTTGAATGACATTGCACACGTATCGTACTTATACTTCCTGCATTCGGGAGTATATGCGACGTACAGGAAGCCGTTCAGATTAACCGTTCGTTGCACCGAGTCTTCGAATAGCATCTGTGTCGGGGGGTAGGTAATTACACGTACCCGCCCGCCATCCATCACCGAACAGGGTAACACTTGTGTATGTACAAATGCTCGACGCCCAAGACCGAGCAGACCGCTGCGTAATGCCTTTTACAGGTGTTTCGTCGTCTGCATAATAATAAATTGCCCCGATACGATTGTATCGAGCGAAATGCTCTCGTCGTCTTTCATGTACCATATCCCAGGCCCACCCGCATATCTACACTCTGATGGCTTTCTTCGCTTTGATTTAGGATGCGCGAATTACCAACTCGTAAATCTTATGCCAGCCCAAGCGGAGATCTCATCCCTAAAGAACTGATTTAAAAACTGCAACATGGGATACGAGTACATCTCTCGAATCTCAGGTAAAATAAGGACATCGAATCGACGGGGATTCTTGAAAAAACATGGTTTTAGCTGGATCCAAACAATGAGAGAAGTGTTAGAAAGAGGTACGAGTATAAAAAGATCAGGTCTCTGGAGATCACTGTGTGGTATTCGAATGGATCAGATGACAGAGTTTTTGACAGCGTAAGAATAGCATGAAGGGGGTAAAGGATGGGAGGGGAAATCGACGAAATAAAAAGAGATGCGAAAAATTATGTTTTTTTTGGGGTTGAATTGCATCGTTTGCTAAGATTTCTACAATCTTGATAAAACCTTGTGAGATTTTTCACGTTCGAATGGAGTTTCGGAATTCTTTAGATTATTTCATTGTCTGCTTTATTATTTTTTTTGTCAAAAAAAGTTAAGAAATTTGAAAAAATATAATTAATTCGTCGAAGATTGGTAAAATAATGCGACATCTGCCTTGAAATTCGATTAAAAAAAGAGTTTTTGGGCAAGATTTGTGACTGTTTCACGAATCAATGATCTTTGTTACGAAGAGTTGGAAAAAATATGCCCAAAAAAAGTCAAAATGTGCTAAAAATCCAATAATAGGGTCTATAATTTTTCAAATATGGTATCATTTCCTAGGAATTTTGGAGTGGGACCCTAATACAAAGTGTGCAGAAATCATACCATTGTTGGTAACCTTGAAAAGCTAAAAATTTGCTAAAAAATAAAAACATGAAAATTGACCAAAAAAATGAATTAAAAAATCATGTTGGAAACCCAGGGCAAAGTTAGCTTTTGTGATAAAAATTTTCTGAAAATCCAAAAAAATGATCAAATATTTCCAAAATTGCTCAAAAACCTAAGAAAAACAGTAAAATTCGAAAAAAAATGCTTTTATGGGCAAATACGCTAAAATATGCTCCAATAAATATGGCTCAAAAGTAAAAATGCTCAAAATTTTCTGAAACACAAAAATATTTAGGAAATTCTCAATAGGATACACTGAGAAAAAATTCATTCAAACATACAGGGTGGCCCATTTATAGGGTCGATGGGTTAGAAAATGAAAAAAAAAAACAAATAAAACACTTTGACAGCAAAAATCTCGAAAACTAAACCCCCTAGAAAAAAACTATTACCTCTTAAGATGAAAGAAATTTCAAGCTCTACAACTTTCATCCCTTGCATTTTTTCCATAGCACCCTTAGTTTGTCCAGAAAATCCACGTTTATGAGAAATTCACAAACCGTAATTTTTTTCTTCATCATTTTCAAAACCATCGACTTGGTAAATTTTCCACAAATATGGGGTTTCTGGCTAAACTAAGGGTGCTACGAAAAAAATGCAAGGGATGAAAATTGTAGAGCT
>FIZU01040341.1:0-12298 GCA_900064475.1 Pseudococcus longispinus | reverse complement strand
TTGTTTAGGGGTGTTTTGGGGGTCTAAAACTCAAAAAACCACGATTTTTTCGAAATTGACCCCTGTTTGAGGCACTATAGCTCCCCTCCAGAGTGACCTACAGGGCTAAAAATTTCTATGGAGAGTTTTCAACTCAAAATGAACAACATATCAAAAAATTAGCAAAATCGAAAAACATTTTTAAAATCCGCTCCACCCTATTGCATAACCACAGGTTTAAAAATTACTCCAAAACTCAAGTCCATTCATAGACATGAGTTTTGGAGTAATTTTTAAACCTGTGGTTATGCAACTCCTGCGCCGAAGTAAGTTTGGTTGCATACCCTTGCAAATGAATTTCCAAACACTTTTATTATTTTTAATTGAAAATCGTCATTTTAATTGTTTCTTCGCTCAAAATGGCCGTAAAAAGTGTCAAAACCATGGTTTTTTCATGCGAGGAATCCATTGGTGCTATTAATTTCGCGATTAAATGAATAATTAATGGAAAAATCGCCATTTATGGCACAATTTTTCGCCAATTTTATTCTTTTCGATTAATAATTATAATGTTAGGTAAGTAAATCTTTTTCCGCTCAAAATGATCGTACAAGGTGTCAAAATTATGATTTTTTGATACGAAAAATTTGATGGCGGTATTATTTTCACAATGACCCAATTTTTTCCAATTATATTTTTATTAATCAAAAATCATAATTTTAATTGTTTTCGACCTAAAATGATCGTACGAAAAGTCGAAATCATGGGTTTTTGCTAGGAGAAATCTGTTGGAAGTATTATTTTCGCGATTAAATCAGTATTTCATTGTGAACCGAAAAATCGTTTGAAATCTGAAAAATTTTCCAAGTGCACTAAAGTCAGACAAAATATCTTAAAGTCAGCGTTATGTAAAAAACTATCTGACAAAATGTCTGATTTGAACTTTCTTGAAATTTTTCAAGTTCATAAAGTTGAAATTTTCCAAGTCCAAAAATTCATTCGAGTTCTTAAAAAATTTCCAAGATGAAAAAAGTCTGACAAAATGTTTGAAAGTCAGCGTAATATCTGAAATTTTCCAAATTCTAGAAGTCTGTCTGACAAAATATCGGAAAGTTATTCTGATTTCTAAAATTTTCCAAGTTCAAAAAGTTAAAAATGTTTGTCTGACAAAATGTCTAAAAGTCAGCATTTCTCTGAAATTTCCCAACCCCAAAAAGTCAGTGGAAATATAAAAATTTTTCAAGTCCAAAAAAGTCAGACAAAATTTCTAAAAATCATGTCCGGTAAAATCTCTAAAAACTAAATGTTGAAATGATTCAAAGTTTTACAGCTTCCTAAAAGTCTAAATCTCCTGAATTTTTCAAGTCTAAGAAGTCTAAACTCTGACAAAAAGTGTAAAAGGCAGGTAAACCTCTCTCTCTAAAAAATTTCCTATAAGTCAGAGTCATCTCTCTGAAATTTTCCATGCCCAAAAATTGGTTTGAAATCCCGAGTACTAAATTTTGCAAAGCTCGAAAAATCAGCTGCCCACCTTGAAAGTCAGAATCTCTGAAATTGTCCATAGTTCAAAAAGTACAGTCCAACATAATGTCTGAATTTTGAAGACAAATAATGTTTTTAAAAAATTTAGATGAAAGGCCGTCTCACAAAATGTTTAAAAGTCAATGTGATTTCTGAATTTTTTCAAATCCAAAAAGTATAATGTCTGACAAAATGTTTAAAGGTCAATGTGATCTCTGAAATTTTTTCCAAGTCCAAAAAGTCTGCCTGACAAAATGTCGAAAAGTTAGCATAGTTTCTAAAATTTTTCAAGTGTAAAAAGTCTAACGTTTGATAAAATATCTAAAAGTCAGCTCGATTCAAGTCCAAAAAGTCGTTTGAATAAAATGACTGAAACTCATCGTCGAGGAATTTCATCCGGGAATTTCGTGACGTTTTTCACTGATTTATGTCGTAGTAAAAGCACATCATATATGCTAATAGTCCACTCCATTGACAGTTTAAAATAAAATGAAAATTCTTTTATTTTTTGTGTAAGTATTTCAGTGGAAATTTCTAATTTATTGTATTTTTTTTGATACAGTACCTTCCTCGGAATTCGAATTATCGAGAAAATCTCATACTTTATTAAAATAATTTCTACGTTCATCAGAATTCTTTTAATAACAAACTCCCACGTCCTTTTTATTTTTTTGAAATGGTTTACGTTCCAGCAAAAATTTATTTCCATAATTTCAGTTGAAAAAAAATTTCCAGAGTTTCACAATTCGACGAATTTTTCCATTTTAATACATTACCTAATCATGTTTTCATGCTTATATTTTATTTTTTCACTTTTTTGTAAATTTTCTCTCGTATCTCTTTTCATTTTAAAGTGAAAATTATAAATTTTTCTAAAAAAAAGAAATATTTATCCACTTGACTTAAAAGAGATAAAAAATTGTAATTTTCCCTTCAAAATACCACTACAACACACCGCCTTATTCACAATCGATCACAATAATATAGTCTAATTTTTCAATAATTCTACATAAAAAAATCAAACCTATCTCTTACTTAATAAATTACCTTCGCGAATAATTTAATTTGATTTTCAGCAGCTTTACCATAGCTATATATACGTTACAAGTATCCAGATAAATCTACTCGGGCGACTGGAAACTCGACGAAAATTAAATTCGCTATACTATACAGTATCTCGAAAATATTAAAATTGCGGCACTGTCAAAGGTATTGAGTTAATTTAGACATCCGTCAAAACGGTTGGCATAATGAAATAACATTTTCACTCGAGCTGCCATGCCGTCAACGACGCCATACCTAAAGCTCAGGTATCCAGTCAGTGTTTTTCCCTATATTATTATATCGACGACGACGTAGGCAAATTCACACAGTACGTAAAACTCGATCTATCCAACATTTCGTAGGTATCATTTCCCTTTCCTGTTGGAAATAACGAAAAACACGAGGATAATTTTTAAATCCGCCTCAGTCTATGTACGATTATCGTATTAGATTTACTTTCAGTCGAGAGGGGAAGTGCTGAAAAGTGGCGCAAAAAAGAGAAGAGAAGCTGCTAAACCTTAGATATTATTTTTGTATCGAGTTTATCTCGGTATTTTTCCAAAACGCTGTCGTACCAAATACTAAATCTAAAGTAAGCCTTGTCAACAATATTCTTAACGTAAAATTGTCGTCTTTATGGGGTAAAGCGGTCGGCCTTTATCGTCGTTTAGTCCCAATCGAATATCAACAGGAAATAAGAACAGATTAAAGCGTCGTATGAAAATACGTACAACTCCAACTGCATGAAAAATATCTATCGCCTCGGATATTGAAAAATAATATAAAAACCAAAGCCAAAAAAAAAAAAAATACCGAGCGAGGAAGAAAAAAAAAGGGTTATCACGTTTTTGGAATTGTTGGAAAATACGTTGATGATAAAATCCGAAAGCTGAGTCGTTATATAACAATTTTCTAGTTGCCTTACGGAGTTTTCCTATTCCACGTCCCTCTCGTGGGTCGTGGCATCGTATGGCATGGCGTGCTTATATTCTATCCAACTTTGTTACAATAAAACAAGCTTACTGGAACCTCTCTTTTCCGCACTACCGCTCATCCGCGAATAGATCAATATTACGCCACCCTTGCTAACACCGCTAAACCGCCCTTTAAATATTGTTTTCATTATTTGCACTTCCTTTGTTTAGTTATTTATTTTATTAAACGTTAAAACGTAACCCATCGAGGTTTTTTTCGCCCTCCTCCTCGGTACTCTGGTTTTTTCCACCCCTCCTCCGCCCGCCCCCGCCTCGAAAAATGTAAATTATCTACTAGTTCGCGTACCAAGAATATACGCGAATGATATTTTTTTTAATTATATCGCTCGTTCGTATAATTAAGAGTTTTTCGTGTTTTTCTTTTAACCTGCAAAAAGGGGAAATTCGAAACGAAGTTGACCGAAGAAGCCGAGCAAAGGGGTGTAGACCGTTATCTATACGTAAATGCGGTTAATTAATTTTTATTCGAAAGCCAACACCGATCGAATGATTTGCTAATTAAAAACTCAACCGAGGTTAATTTCTGTAGTCGACCTTTTCGACATTTTCTCCTTTCGCATTCGTCGAGAAGTGTTTTTCCTCGAAGAATTAAAAGCTACCAAGATGAAGTCCACTTTTGATATATAGGGTGTCCCAGTTAAGAGTGGCCGCTTTCAAAGTGGCAAGTAGGCAACCCATCCTGCGCCCAAGTAGGTATATTTGACTACCCTTGGAATTGCAGGAGCAAAGTTATGCTTATTCAAAATTTATTTTATTGAAATCTTGTTCATTATTTTTAATTTGTCGTAAAAATTTAACTACAACAGGTAGAGGGTTGCTCTACTTTTTTTGTTTACGTAAAAGTTTTTTGGGTTAGTTGATTAGGAAACCTCAATTGCCAATAAAATATTCAAAAAAAGGTTTAAAAAATTTAAAAAATTTTCTCATGTTAACCTACCATTATCACGAATTCGATTAGCGTAAAAAAACTGGTAAATTTTTATCAAACTTGGTATGTTGGTACAAATCCTCAAGGAGAACGGTGTGAAATTTTTTCAGATTTTTCCGACCCCTGCAATGACCTTTAAATCGATTTTGAAAACTTTAAATCGACATAGAGAGCACAATTTTGATGCGGGCACAAAAAAAAATTATTTCCTTATTTTTCAGACCATTTTGCACGACTCAGAATTTTTTGGGATTTTTTCCAGGGAGACGTCATACGTAAATATTCGAAAAATCGTTTTTTTTTAGCCTGCTTTCCTCCCTTAACTAGGTCATTTCTGATCGAAAATTTTTTTTCTTACAATATATCATCAATGACATTAAAATACACCATCAACCTGAATTTAGATCAAATTCGTTCATTTTTTACCTTTTTTCCAATTTTTTTTTTTAAATACCCGAATGACGCCATTTTGGAAACTTACAACCTCCTCTGAGATGAGCTAGGGGGCTAAAAATCATGCCTGGACTTGTTTTAAGTCGATATTCATCAAATATTGAAATTTCAGCGAAGTCGAGAAACTTTAATTTTTTTTAACTTATTTCAGGTGATATTTTTCAAAATTAAAAAAAATCAAAAGTTTTTCGATTTTGCTGAAATTGCAATATTTGATGGATATCGACTTGAAACAAGTCCATGATTTTTAGGCCCCTAGCTCATTTCGGAGGAGGTTGTAGGTTCCCAAAATGACGTCATTCAGGTATTTTGAAAGAAAATTGAAAAAAGGGAGGAAAATGAACAATTTTGATGTAAATTCAGGTTGATGGTGTATTTTGGTATCATTGATGATATATTGTAAGAAAAAAATTTTTCGACCAGAAATGACCCAGTTAAGGGAGGAAAACGGGCTAAAAACCGATTTTTCGAATATTTAGGTATGACCCCTCTCTGGCAAAAACCCCAAAAAATTCTGAGTCGTGCAAAATGGCCTGAAAAATAAGAAAACAATTTTGTTTTGTGCTCGCACCAAAATCGTGCCCCCTGTGGCGATTTGAAGTTTTCAAGTAGATTTCAAGGTCATTGTAGGGGTCGAAAAAATTTGAAAAAATTTCACAACGTTTCTCTTGGGTACCTATGCCCACATACCAAATTTGATCAAAATCGATTAGAAACTCGCTGAGATAACATTTTTTAGCTGAAAATCCCTATTTCGAGGCTTCGGCCCGGGGGGTGGGTGAGGTAAAGGATTCCGCATAAGCTCTAAAATAATATTTTACCATAACAAATCGGAAGCCTTGAAAAAAATTTTGAAATTCGACCAGAGGCTAATTGACTCCCTTACCACACCAGAGTCTTTTTTCAAGTTCAAAAGTCAACTGACCACTTTATAAAAGTTTTCAAAATCAAAAATCAGAATTTTTGAAATTTTCTAAATTCAAAAAATCGTTTAAAATCTGAAAAAATTTTCAAGTCCAAAAAAGTCTGACAAAATGTCTGAAAGTCAATTTTTTAAGTTCAAAAAATCTGAATTGTTTGTCTGAAAAAATGTCTAAAAATCAGAATTACATCTGAAATTTTACAAGTTTAAAAAAGTCAATGGAAGTTTTAAAATTTTTCTGAGTCCAAAAAAGTCTGATGAAATGCCTAAAAGTTAAATTTCTATATTCAAAAAATCTGAATTGTTTGTCTGGCAAAATGTCTAAAAGAAAGTTGCAGGAAATCTGAAAATGTTTCCAAGTCCAAAAAAGTCTGACAAAATGTCTTTGTCAGTTCTTTCGCAAAATTAATCATGACAAACGCATAACTTATGCTAAAATTTCGAATGAGCGTAACTTTGGTCCTGCAGTTCCAAGGATATGCAAACATATCTACTTATGCTTAGGATGGGTTGCTTACTTACCAGTTGAAAGTCGGTCACTCTTAACTGGGACACCCTGTATTTTTTCCCAAAGCTGACGCCGCTGGCTTGATAAAAATCATCTTTCATCGCTTTCGCACAACTTTACGACGTCGTGTGTGTAGTTTTGACAACAACCATTTATAAAATATTTTCATCAAGCATAACATCACACACCGAACCCTGTATTCGGCCCGGACCAACACCACAGCCCAAGACGACCAGCTCAACAAAAACGGATTAAAACATGGCCGATTGCGTTTTCAGCCATTCAAAGAAACCAACGGACCGACCGACGGATCAGAATGTGAATGTAATTCGTTTAAGAGGATTCAAAAAGGTTAATTTTACAAGTCAATTTTCCAAACGAATTTATCCGATTACCTTTTTACTTATACTGTCTTATACCTCTGTTATGGATGAAAATTCGTATGAAACGATTTCAGCTACCGAATCTGTAATTATCCGCGAATTTAGGCGGGGAAATTGCATTAAGAGGTTTAATTGCGTTTCGAAATTGATTTAGATAGCCTCCGGAGACCATTTACTTAATTAAAGAGTAAAAGCTTTGAAAAGCGATAAAATTTCGCCGGAAATTATGCGTGATTGCGTTTTGATTTCGTGTCCGTGTGCTAGCGTAGTAGATATGGTCGAATATCGTCGCCGTGGCTGTGTTTTACAACCGGCTACTACGTGGATGGGAAACCTATAGTGTTATTGTGTTTCCCCCTTGTGGGGTTGTGTTTTAATTTTAATCATTCGTTAAGTGGGTATTTTTGCGAGAGGGTTACTTATGGATGATTGGATTGAATGGAGGGGGGAAAAGGAAAGGTGGGAGTGGGTGGAGAGGTGTTTTTTCCACCAAGTTGGAAAAGGATATTGAAAAAAGTGGTCAGTTGATGTTGGATGTGTATGATAAAAAGCTAGATTTACCCCTTTTTTCCTTTCTGATTCGAAGTTTGAAAAAGTAGAACACGGAAATTTTTGTATTTTTTGTTTTTCAATAAGTATAAATTTAGATGTTTTAGAAAAATTAGATGAAAACGAAAATTTTAAAAAATCCATATCAACAGTAATGTATTTTATGTGGTGGGAGGGAAGATGGGAGAGGCTCTCCCAGTAGGTATTCCCTGTGATAAAAAAATGATTGCTACATTTTTTTAATCCCCCCGAATTTGAGAACCATTTCTTATAAAAGGGAGAGCATTGCGAGGAAAGGGAACAAAAAAAATAAGAGATGAAAACTAGTTCCCCTTCATATTTTTAAAAAATTTTGGGAGATATTTCGCATAAATTATTTTACATGTATCGAGGGTAAAACTTTCTAGGATTTATTTTTTCGTAAAAAGGAACAATTTTAGGGGGGGGAGTAAAAAAAATCAGAAATTTTTTTCATCAGGTATAAAAAAGGACTACTCTGGTACTAATTTTGGCCTCATTGATCTGATTATGTAAAAATACTCCAAAAATATTTTTATCCAAAAAAATTAAGTAGCTAATTAATTAATCGATGAATAGACTGAAATTGGTATCAAAAAAATGATATCCAGAATAATATAAGTAATTCAACATTTCTTTCAATTGACTTTTATTAACAAAACTTGTCTGAAAAACCGATACCACCCCTAAAATACAAGCTCGGTAAAAAAAAACTCACAACAATCAATCAATTAGAAAACCCACACCCCAAACTTTCTAAAAAAATATTTAAAAATAGATACCAAGTACGATTTATTTTTAAATACTGTTTCTCCGAGTCAAAAAGAATAGTTGTTTAAAAATGCACGAACCGCAAAGGTATAGGTAAACTTGTCAGCGTAAAATAAACAGCCTAATTAACGCCTACTCTTTTAGCACCTGTGGAAATAAAATAACGCCAACTTGTTTGACATTTATATCATATAAATCGATGCGTAGGTGATTAACGAGCGAGGCGAGGGCGATGCGATGCTAAAAAATAAAGATGTGTAAAACAAATAGCTCGTATCACGTCCGCCTACATTGATTAGAGGGTTTATTTTGCTCCGCATGCATGGTGGGAAGAAACCACATATTCGTATACTCGTACGTAAGTAGACGTAAGCAAGCCTTTCTACGTACAAGTTTATAAGAACAAACAACACCCAACGTGAGCTTTACACTTGTAAATTTATCGAACGCGGGAAACACGAAAAAAAGACAATTAAAAAATTAGACACGAGATACTTTTTAAACAGTCTGCAAAAAAAAAATTGCAAAATATATCAAATCATCACCACTTGCGGTCAAATTGAAAGATATAACTGCATAAAAAATTTATCGACGGTTAAAAAGCTGTCGGTTTCGGAGCAAAAGGGAAAAAAAAAGAGAAAAAAATCAATTTATTTTTTCAGGTCACGGTATAGAATTAGGAAAGAGATAAGTGGAAAGCGTAAAGATATTGCAAAGCATGTTGTTATTTTTGGCGGTAAGGGCGTGAAGAACGGCCCCAATCCATTTACTTAGACAAGTAGCGTCGCAGTATGAATGAATGATTGATGAAAACGCCAACTTTACCCATCCCTGCCCTCGGCGCCTTCTCCATTGCACCATTTCTTCGCATCATTATACCACTTTACGCGATATACAGTGGCGAAAAAACACGCCAAATGAAAAAGCACATCGTTCCTCTCAATCAAGACCTATGCACGAAGCGAAGGGAGGGGGAAGGGGCGACGCGACCGGCGTAATTGGCAAAATGAGTTACACGTTACGCGATTTTTATGCCAAAACAAACGTCGATCGTTTAATTTTTACAAGCGAAAGGGCGGGTTTTCCCTCATCGGGTTTTATTTCGACCATCGAGCAGATAAACCGAGTTTTTCTTTTCTTTTTTGGGAAAATTTTCGTACATTTTATTTACCGTCGGTCCGAGCAAATTTCTAAATACTCGAACGTTCGTTATACCGACAACGAAAACCATTCTGGAAGCACTGACATCCTTTATTTTCACTTTTACCCCAGCGTTTTTCATTAAACGAAACAAGTTGGCCAAGTTTTTAAAATTACCGCCTCCCCCGTGTTCCATACAACAAAGTTTTACCAACTCCCCAAAAATCTCGCTTCTTACAATGATTGATAGCCGTTCAATTGCTCGTTTTATTTATTTCCGCAAAAAACAGCTTCTGCTCTTTTTTCCCAACTCTTTATTGGCTACAATTTTTTCTACCCCAGAAACCGAAGCTATAAGATTTTCCTTTTTCCGCCCTGCGACGACCAAACTTCCAAAAATATTACGATGTCGATTTTCTACCGTGGTTTTTTTTTTTTGGAAGAAAAAATATGGCGAATTTTGATACCTACGCCGAACGACGATATTGATATTGTTTGGAAAATTATCCAACTCCAACGTAACGCACTGTAATGATTTTAAGAATTCAAAACTCGCTAATTATCGTTATTGGATGACTACAGCCTGCAGGATATTAGTATTTCATAAGGATGAATATTTAATCGACGTTAAAAATTCAACGTTGGGTGTATGAGGAAAAAAGTTGACTTTCGTCGATGCTCGAAAGTAAATATTATTGAATAAATACCGAGAAAAAATATTCGACATCTGATTGCCTTTAATTCATCATTACGAATGAAAGGCGATAAATGCAGAGGAAGCTGCTTACAAGTCGTTAATTAATTGTTCATATGCGAATGAATTTTCAATCATTCATTCTACGACTGTGAACTAGAACTTCGGAATTGAATAAATTAAACGATAAACGTTTGGTAATAGGTCGATTCGCGCGCTTGTCGGCTTTTGGATATCTATTTTTCAAGTGTTCGTGAATTATTATTAGATGAATTGATTATAGGTGATGAATATTGAAGGGGAAAGGTGTTTAATGAATTCGACGAATGAAGTCTATTATTTTGTGATTGATTCTTAATGGTCAGATGTTGGTAGAGTTGAACTGAATTAGTGATTTTATTGCTTTTTGTTGTTAATTTTTTATATAAATCATATGAAAGATGGTCACGTATGTTTTGATGATGCTTTTTATTGAAATTTCATAATTTCGAGAGCCAATAAAAACTGATTTATGAATTTATGGGGGTTTTCAGCTCCAAATTTTAGTGAAATTATAAAAATGTACCTACCTAGAGAAGAATACAAAAAATTTGATATTTTGATAAGAAGCCATAAAATCTTATTGCGACTAATCCTTTCTATAATAATTTCTCTAGGTACATTCTTTCAAAAAAAATTCGAAGTCAGAAAAGTAAGTTTTGTTTTTTCTTCGGAAAAAATTGAAACCTCTCCTCCTTAAAACTATACGTAGATACTAAGTGAATAAACTTCCCAAACCACAAGCAAAAATGTTGGAAAAAACTTAATGCATTTTAATGCGTTGGAATGAGCAAATGCCATTGAAATTTACTCAGACGTTAGATAAAATAAATATGTCTGTCAACTTGGGTATTTCACTTGATAAACAATAATTTATAAGAATGCTTCAGTCTCGGTCTAACTTCTTCAAAAGAAAATTAAAGCTACCAAAGTAGTTCAGACTTTGTTATTGTTTAAAAATATACATAGATATCTCTTCTTTTTAAAACTTTTGAGTTGAAAGTTTATGAATCATGTTCAAAATTTCAAATTTGAAAATTAAATTCAATATTTCATTTAAAAAAATGAAATGAAGTTGGCTGAAAATTTAAAGTTTTCAGTTTGACTTGCAGCAACTTGCACACGTAAAATTTCTAGCGGGCATATGAGACCTGCTTTGAAACAAAATAAGTGAACTCAAACTAACTTGAATGACGTGAAAAAATTTACATATTAAAAGACTTGGAGATCAAAACTTGATATTCATCCATATAATCTTTCAAAGCAACAAATGATCCTTCCATCAGCAGATCCATTCATGCAACCAACCATCATATAAACTGATCGATTAATCAATCATGTGATCGATCATCGATCGATAGATTAATCAAACGAACAATCGAACCAACAAACAAACAAAAATTGACAACCAGATCAACCAATCCTCCATGCATACCAATCAACCAATCCACTGATTGATTGATTGATCGATCGATATATTGATCGATCAATTTAACGAATGAACAAATGAACCAACAAATGAACAATAAATTGATAATCAATCCAACCCACCGACCGACCGAACCAAACTGATTGACTGACTGAAACTGACCAAACGACCAAAACTGATCAACTGACCAAAACCAGCCGATCGACCAACTGAAACCAACTGAAACAAACCAACCAACCAACCAAAAACGACTGACTAAATGACTAAAATCAACTTGCTGATCAAAATTGACTGATTAACCAAAACTGACTGACCAACTGAAACCGACCAATTGACCAAAATCAAATGAATGACCAAAACTAACTGATCAACCAATACCAACTAACCAACCAACCAAAACCAATTGATCAACCAAAAGCGATCGACCAACCAAAACTGACCAACTGACCAAAACCAACGACTGACTGAAACTGACTGACCAGCCAAAATTAACCGATCAACTGAAACCAACCGACCGAGTGAAACTGACTGACCAACAAAAACTGACCAACCTATTGAAACCAACTGACCAACTATCCATCCATCTATCCATCCATCAATCCATCCATCAATTAATCAATGAATCGATCGATATATCAGACAACTAATCTTTCATTTGACCGACCATTTGATTAATTAAGCAAACGAATGAACTAACAAAAAATATTGACAATCAAATCAATCAATCATCCATCTATTTATACATCCAATCAACCAACCAATCAGTCAAGCAACCAACCAACCAACCAATCAACCAACCAACCAATCAATCAATCGATCAATCAATCGATCAGTCAACCAACCAACCAACCAGTCAATCAATCAACCAGCCAATCAATCAATCAATCAATCAATCAATCAATCAATCAATCAATCAATCAATCAA
>FIZU01040337.1:0-22454 GCA_900064475.1 Pseudococcus longispinus | reverse complement strand
TAAGGATTAGCGCATACTATCATTTTGTAGTTTTTAGACCTTAATTTCAATAAATACTTACAAAGAAAAAAAATGTCTATTCGAGAAACAAAGCATTCGGGATTTCGGATTCGGGAAAACGGGTGGGAACCGGTCGATGGTTTTGAAAATGAAAAAAAATCATACGTTTTTCATATTCATTTGTAAAAATGGATTTTCTCTCCAAAATAGGGGTCCTACGAAAAAAATGCTAAGATTCAAAATTGTACAGAGCGAAATTCTCTTTTTGAAGTAACCGATTAGTTTTTTTCTGAGAGGATTGGTTTTCGTGATTTTTTGCAGTCAAAGTTTGAAGACAGAATTTCAAGCTCTACAATTTTGATTTTTAGCAATTTTTTTCGCAATACCCTTAGTTCGGCCAAAAAATCCATGTTTAGGGGAAATTTAGGCCACATACAAAGTTTGTTTATGAGCTAAATTTCTCATGAACACGAAATTCCTTGACAATGACTTTTAGACATTTTGTCAGATTTCTTTGGAATTGAAAAAATTTTCAGATTTGAAACGAGTTTTTGAACTTGGAAAAAAATTTCAGGAATCATGCTGACTTTTAAACATTTTGTGAAACAGCCTTTCAAAAACCACGCAGACTTGAGCATTTCATCTAGCTAGCTTTCAGAAATCACATTGACCTCAGGATATTTTGTCAGACATTAGACTTTTTGGACTTGGTTTTGTCAGTCAGCCTTTCAGAAATCATGCTGACTTCTAGATATTTTGTCAAAAATTGGTCTTTTAACTTGAACATTTTAGAAGTCACGCCAACTTTCTAACATTTTGTCAGGCAGACTTTTTGGACTTGAAAAAAATTTCAGAGATTACGCTGACTTTTAGACATTTTGTCAGACGTTATACTTTTTGGACTTGAAAAAAATTCAGAAATCACGCTAACTTTTAGAAATTTTGTCAGGCTGCCTTTCACCTAAAAAAAAAATTGTTCGAGTTTTCAAAAGTCGGACATTCAGAGATTCTCACTGGATTTGAGAAAAAGTTCATCAAGTGAGCAGCTGATTTCTCAAACTTAAAAATTTTTACTGTACTTGTTGAGATTTTAAACCACTTTTTGGATTTGGAAAATTTCAGAAAGATCACTCCGACTTTTAGACAATTTATTAGACAAAGGTTTACCTGTCTTTTAGACTTCTTGGACTTGAAAAATCAGAGATTTCAACTTTTAGGTATCCTATGTTTTATACTTTCATACGCAACATGGAAACAGAACCAGCCAGGGAGGTTCTGTAGGCGGAACCTTCCTGGTGAGACCCGAGCTTTTTTTAATTTTCAAAATCATCGACTTTCCATGTGGGCCACCTGTTATATAAAATGGGAAGTGTGTGCATAGTAATTTTTTCATACGTATGACTAACCTGTTGCGCGGGACAAATCTGCAAAAAAAAGTATTCAAAATCAATATTATGAAAAATTGTTTAAAGTAAGTACGTTTGAGAAACGATGAAGATTGAAACTCACTTTATATATGACTTCATAAGGCGTACCCACATTACCTATACCACATGTATTGGAACTACTCGATAACTGTCGTACTACTGGTGATGCCTCTTTGGAACATTGTAGGGGTTCGAATCTACCAAACGATTGCGGTGCTAAACATCGCTCGTCAGCATTTTCATTGGTACAGAAAAATATTTGTTGTGTAGAATTTTCGCTGAAGAACTGCGAGCCATTCACAATCCTTTTATTTTTCGTTATAACTTTTTCAATTCTTACGGGAACTTCAAGTTCGAAATTGTCGGGGTTCGTGAAAAGGATTATGGGTAGAATCTCGTTTGGCTCAATTTCACGAATTGAATTAGCTACATTGAACAAAATATTGTGTTTGAGAATTTTTTTTTCGGGTATTCGAGTATGTCTCATTGGATATGCAAGTATTGTTTTACCTATTTGTTCATCCGTCTTTTGTGAAATGTCATCCAGTGTCTCTGTAAAAAATGGCTAATTAGATAAGTAGGTACATTACTGAATGGTGTTAATTCGAACTGCGGAGAGTCCTTAGGGTGAATACCTAATTAACATTCTCCCGTCGATTAATTACCTTGGTCTTCGGTAACATTTACATTTGGAATATGTAACTCTTCCATTTCGATATTCTTTTCATTGAAAAGATTTAGAATTTTTTCAGTGACTAAACAGCAACGAACATGTCCTTTGATTTGTTTGAATTCGTTCGACAATGCATCAATACATATATTTTCATCGCAGTACCCTTCAGTTGTTTTTGAATTCAAAGACTTAGTAAGGTCAGTCTCGGTTTCGATGAAATTATTCATCAGAATGGCCACTCCATGAGTGGCGCCTGATATGTCATTGTGATCGATGGATGATTCTGAAGTCAAGACTAATTTGACCCAAATATTTGACAATTGATTGCCAATATTAATTTTGTATTCAGGATCTATGTCAAAGATGCCAGTAAAAACAACCGTCGGTGTCTTTTTTTTAGTAAACATTTGAATCACGTTGGTTCGAACATATTCTGCAATTTTATTCCACAGATTGATTAATTGTTTGTGTTGCAATGCGGTATTTGTTTGCTGAAAAGTAGTTTTCCTCCACAACCCTAATGCCATATCTTCGGATGGTACTAATTTTTGCCATCTGTACCTTGGTTTCGGTTTACTGTATAAAGAAGTCGCTTTGCCCTATATGAACATGAATAGGAGGAAATTAAATTTTTTTGAAGTGGAGACATATCAAATTGTCAGAAAATAGTTTAGTAACCCAACGAGATCTTGTCTTACGTCAACTTGCACGCCATCAGGTCCTCGACTACTAAAGATAGGGAATTCTTCTCTCTTCATCATATCGTAGTCTACCTCTCGTTCCCTTAATAATAGGGTTGCACTTAATAATTCTGGAGAATTGATTGCATGCACGGTGAATAAAGTCTTCTGTGTATTCGTATTGTGACAAATACGATAGAACGGTATCACTTTGGTGTTAAATTTAAAATCGTCGGTTTCACAAATCTGCGGTCAATGTGCACAGGTTTTATATCAAATATGTTCCTTACATGTACGATCAAGAATTTAAAGCTATCAATTCGAATAATTTGTAACTATTGCCATAGATTAACCTATAAAATAGGTAGCCCGCCCATGTATAAAAAAAGTCTCGCTTATTTTGTTCAAATGAAGCTGGTTTTCCGTTCAGTTATGGAGCTATTTCACAGATAGCGGTTACGTAGCAGCATTTTCAGGATGGAAAGGGGAAAGACGCAGGCTTATCGCGCTCGCGCATGTTCATTTTAAGACGCCCTCTATCACAAAACTGTACAACTTCATTTTTTTTAAAGGTTGACTAATAGAAGAGCGAGATTTTTTTCACTTAAGGGGCCGGCTATCTATTTATAAGTTAATCTATGCTACTGCTGACTTACCGAGTAAAGAGATGTATAAAAAATACTCATTTTATCACCGCCGCATCTTTTTTTTTCTGATTGTATGTCCGGAGTTGGTTCTGAGGCACATTGAAGACGTTCATTTTCGCCAAATGTTTTAGAAACGAGACACCTATTCTTTGTATTTTCTTCGGGGCAGAAGAACAATTGCTGGTTTTGTTTGTGAAAGAAAAGCTCGGTTCCATGTATCATTTTCCCATCGATTAATTCAACTTTTTCGATTTGTTTTGGTATAAATAATCTATTATTTTTGGGTGGTTTGAAGAGAACCAGAGGCAGAGCCTCGTTGGATTGAATACTTTTCAGTGTTTTGGCTATGTAAACAAAAAAGTCACAAGAGTTATCATCTTGTGGGTTGGTTACTATATCCTGTCAATTAAAGTTAAGGTTAATCGCGAACTATCAGAATAAGCTAACATGCTGATTTACCCCTTGAACAAAATTTTTGCAATTTTTAATGGTCCTAGAACTCGGAAGATACCCATTGTTGAAGGATTATTTTTTGATGATACCAGTATATGCGATTAGGGTGGCGAAGCCTTGATAAATGTTGTTTTCAGGCTAAAATCTCTATATTTTTTGTAATTTTTTAATTAATTCATCTTCATCTTGATATGTGCATATATTGAGAATTTTTTCAAATTTTGATACCCACTAAAAGAACTTAGAAAGTGGCTTTGAAAGCTTTAAATCACTTTAAAAGCCTCGCATCACTCTGTAGGAATATAACCTTCTAAAATTTCGTAATAAAATTTAAATTTCAGTCGACATTTTTTTGTTGGATTTGAAAAATACGTATGCTACGTCCTAAATTTCTGCAAAAATTATTGGAATAGGTATTCATTAATTGAAACTTTTCATTTGAATTTTGACGAAAAAATTGTTCGTGGGTAAGTAATTTTGCAGGTAGAAAAGGAATTTCGAACATTGTTTTAAAAATCACAGTTCTGGAAATTTTGATTTACGATCTGTATTTCTAAAAAACTTCGGAATAAATCCTATTCTCTTTATTAATCTTTTTTCCATTTAGAATTACCTAAAGCTTTTTTATTTTTTTTTTTAAATGTTAACTTTTTAATTTGGACGTGTTTGCGAATTTTACCTGCAGTGTCTGCATTAGTTGATTGCTCCAGTAACGTTTCTGTGAAAATAATTGGCTGATTTCATTATTATGCTACATTAACATTGCAGGTATTATAATATATTTTTGATTGTAAAATTACCCTGATCTTGTGTTCTTGAAATATTGATAATTTCGAAGATACAAAGGCAAAGTATAATCTTGAATTTATACATGTTCTTTGAATTCACGAGCACTATACGACAACGAATGATTTTGAAAACTGGGTTGAAGTATCTCGATACAGTATAGTACCAGATATCTGTCTAATGACTACACGCAGATGAGATCATGATCATTTGCGCGGTTCTACGAGTAATCATTTTTCAAACTGGCGTATGCGAGACTGAATAAGTGAAAATCACTGCGCGATCATACCTACGTATTTATTTGCTCACCTGTGACATCGATTCTTACATATGCTTCGAGTCTGAAATGTGATTTTTACAGAAGAGATGTACGTGTATCTCTTACGCGCATATCGAATTGCTTTACCCTGAAAATTGGGAGAAAACTCGGTCCTTCGGGCGTCGCCAGGGAGGCAGAACCCCCTGGACCCAAATGAAAAATGAAAAAAATAAGTCAGGTGAAAATATGTCTAACAAATAATGTAAATGTCAGTGTTTTTGAAATTTTTTCTAGTCGAAACAGTCGTTAAATTCTTTGAAATTTTCCAACTCCAAAAAGTAAGGTTGATACAAAACAATTTTTGCCTAGCAAAATATCTAAAAGTCAGCGTGATTTTTTTTCCAAGTTCAAAAAGTCGTTGGAAATCTTTTTAAAAAAGGTATAATGTTGATGAGTAAAAAAATATTTTTATGACCACCAGCAAACAGCTTCAAAGATAAGGACAACTGAACTAAATTGCCTTGTTATGGCATCGTATTTTTCACTTGACAAACAAATCAATAATAATCTACATTTATAACTACATAATTATTTTGAATTTTTAAACATGACATTATTTCGATCGTTGAGTTTCAATATGCAATTAGGTATTTTTTGATACCAATGCATGTTTTCAATTTGAAACAAATTATGTTGTTGATTTTTCTTAAATTGTAGATGTTTCAAAATTTTCATATTAAAATATTTCCAAACTCTTTTACATGTTCACTAATTCAAGAAAAATCAATTTTATTCTCCTAAACTTACTCTTTAAGAATGAGTATCTTTTTAGTCGAATTTTTAATTATTGTGATTTTATAATAATTTGATACAACTAATCAAACGGTTATTTTGTCTCTTTGTTATAGGTGAGTACCAAATTTTTGCTGTAAGAATAAGAATATGAAGGCAAAAGTAAGTTAATTTTATCGTTACATATTCCCGTTGCATGGATTCAACAATGCCAATTAGAGTATTCTCAACGAGGTTAATCTTTTCCTATTTTCCTTGAATATCATAGCTCAAGATACAGAATGAAAAATTTTTGTCTACCTTTCATTCCTTCCCTTGGCCCTTATGTTCCATTCCTGACTTCTTGCTCTTTTATTGAATCATCTTCAAAAAAATTATCTTCGTTTTTATTAAAGCCCTTTTCACTAGGCTCGTTTACAAGTGGCAAGCTGCTTTTTTACAATCTGCTTGTAAAAAAGCCTGGTGTGAAATCAAAAAAACTACAATCTTAACAATCCACTTTTTACAATCTACAAGTTGAAAATTTTCAACTGTGGATTGTAAATTCAAGGATTGTTACAGTTGTTATCAGTCACATGTGCATTTTGTCCAAGTGAAATTTTTGTATAATTCGATTTTTCAATTAAAATTACCGTTAGTAGAATCTTTAGAATAAATATGAGTACGGAAAATATTGTAAATAGTGGCCAAGCGGGCCAAGCCTCAGAAAATACAACTGATGAAGCAAGGAAACGTTGGAGTAATACTCAAATGAAGGCGTTTTTGGACATACGCGTATTTTTAATAACTTGCGACGGATAGAATTCATTTTTTTTGTATTTTAAAACGAAAAAGCAATTCGAAGGAAAATTTTTGAAAGAGCGTTCTAGTAACTGATAACACGATCCATCCGCTTGGGGTTCAGAAAAAAACTCTGAGCTGGAGCCAATTTCACTTACCAACGACAACCTAACCTAACCCATTCTCAAATTTCATGAAGATTCGTCCCCGCTGTTGAGGGGTTTGAAAATTAAATTCGAAACTCATGCTACAGTTTATTTACTTATTTAAAAACATATCTATTTAAATCAGAGAAAAAGGTCTCGTACTCATGTATAATTGATTAATGAGAACAATTTCTACTAAATTTAACCATAAGTGAAATTGATATTATAAATAGATAACATTTCATAGTCGAATTGAACATTTGGAATGCCGAGTTTTTGTGCAATTTCGATGGTCAAAGGACAACAACGTACCTGACCACCAATTCGGTCAAATTTTTTTTGAAATTCTTTTATGCATACGTTTTCCTCGCAGTATGTTTCCAATGTATTCTCTTCTGTATTCGAAATGAGAAAATTATTCATCAATATGACTATTCCTTCCTGATCATTTGACAATTTTATTCCTTCTTGATGCGGTGCCAATCTTTCAGTGTGGATAATCTTGAACCATATATCTGGTTTTTGATCGTCAATTGATGAAGATTGATTATACACCACACCGGTGTATATAGAATTATTTGAGTGTTTATACGAATTTCTCAAGTCCTCTGCGATAGGTTCATCTCTGAATGCATTGGTTTCAATGTAAAGATTAATATCTTTCCAAAGAGGGATTAAACTTTCATGTTGCAATGCTACGTTCACGTATCGATAAGTCGATTTTTTCCATAAAGCAAATGCCATGTGTTCGGATGGCACCAATTGTTGTAGTTTGTATCCTGACACAATCGAGTTTCCATTTTCCTAAAGAAGGAATTAAAAGTGGAGGTTTTTTATTATGTATTGTATAAAAACCGTAGAGTAGGTATACGAAATGATCAATAATGAGTGAGAAATGATACCGTATTCGACGCTTTTGATAATTCTTCATAATTCGGTAAAGACAATTCTGCATCCGTCATCATATCGTAATCTAGTTCGCGCTCCCGAAACAATAGTTCGGAAATCAATACTTTTTCGGACATTATTTTATAATGTCCATATGAACTTGCTTTTCTGTCTGTATCGTAGCAAAATTCGTAAAGTTTCATCTCAGTGGTTTTGTATTGATAGGGCTACATGAAAAAAAATTGATTTGATGAGTCGAAGACTCACTCTTTGCTGAAGTTGGAAAATAAGTAGGTAAATAAAGTGGAATTTTAATAGTGATTTTTTTATACCAACCTGTTGTGAAGGACAAATCTGAAAAAAAATTTGAAATTTGAAATTGTGAACAATAAATTAAATTAACCAACTTACGTTAACAGGGTGTTTAAGAGGTCATGAAAGTCATGAAAAAGTCCTGGATTAATTTTGCAAAAAATTCCGGGGTCAAGGAAAAGTCATCGATTTTTTTTACAATTGAGTACTTTGAAGAAGTTTCAGCTTTTGAATGTCTTTTTATGCAAAAATGTTCTCCCTCGCTTTGCTTGTGTTCAATAATTTACTTTTTTTTCAAAACAATAGTAGGTAATGAACATTTTTGATAGTTTCACCTAAAATCACACTGTCAGCTGACTACGCCATTAATAAATTCAACTTATTCCATTATTTTGATTTTTTTCTTTCAAATTTGCAAATTTAAGTTGAAAATGTTAAAATGATGAAAAAGTTGAAAACCCCACAAAAAATATTGAAAAAAGGTTTTTAAAATGACAAAATTTGGATTTTCTGTCCCAAATTTTAAAAGTTTTGAACTTCGTTGAAACATTTTGAAAAAAATGGTCAAAATCGAGCAAAGATCATAAGAGGTCGACGAACTATCCCAAGGTTTCTTCAATCAAAAATCTTTTAATATTTGTAGATTGTGGGGGAGAGGGGATAGCTCTTAAATTTGAGAACCGTTCTCCTGAAGATGTAACAAAATTTTGAAAAAAGTGTTCAAAAAATGCTGAATTTTGATTTGGAAATTTGGTTAGGCATCCTATAATGAGGATGTTATTCTGAACGAGAAATTTAAAAAATTCGGAGAAATATCAGCTTAATATTAAAAAAAAGTCAGGAAAAAAATCCAGTTAGACACCCCGGTTAAAAAGACAATTAAGATTGAAACTCACTTCGTAAATGACTTTATAAAGGATACCGCTATTATTGATACCACATTCATTTGAACTACTCTGTAATTGTCGTACAACTGGTTTTGCCTCTTTGGTGCATTGCAACGGTTCGAATCTACCGAATGTTCGAGGAGCTAAACATTCATCATTGGAGCTTTCATTAGGACAGAAAAATAGTTGTTTTGTGGAACTTTTGTGGATAAACTCCGATCCATTCACAATCCGTCTATTTTTTATCTCGATTTTTTTAATTCCTTGTGGAACTTCAAGTTCTAAATTTTTGGGGTTCGAAAAAAGAACCATTGGTAGAACCTCGTTCGACTGAATTTCGCGGATTGAATTGGCTAAAATGTACAAAAAAAGGTGTTTGAGAATTTTTTTTTGGGTATTGAAATGCGCAAGATTAGGTTCATCTCGTTTGAAACTATTTTTTTACCTGCTTGTTCATCTGTCTTTAATGAATCGTCTGTCAATGTTTCTGTAAGAATGGTTGAGTATTTTTTGAATCTAGTGTTAATTTAAATGATTGAGTCATTAGATGAATACGTAACATTCTGCTGGCGATTAATTACCTTGGTCTTCGGATACATTCACATTAGGAATATGTAACTCTTCCGGCTCGTCTTTAATATCATTAAAAAGCCCTAAAATTTTTTTAGTAACTAAGCAGCAACGAACATTGCCTTTGATTTGTTTGAATTCGTTTGACAAAGTATCAATGCATAGATCTTCAACGCAGAACTCTTCAATTGCTTTTGAATTACTGTTCGTTTCGATATCTAGAAAATTATTCATCAAGATGGCTACTCCTTGAGCGGGGTAAAATACGTGTAGGTCGTCGAAGATTGTCTTCGTGATAAAGACTAATTTGACCCAAATATTTGATAATTGATTGCCATCATTATTTTCTGACCCAGAGTTCACATCAAAGACTCCGGTATAAATAATAGTTTCGTAAAAATTTTCAGTGAACATTTTGATCGCATTGGATCGAATGTATTCGCTAATTTTATTCCACAAACTGATCAATTTTTCGTGTTGTAGTGCCATATTTGTTTCTTGAAAAGTGGTTTTCCTCCATGATGCTAATGCCATATCTTCTGATGGTACTAATTTTTGCCATTTGTAACCTGGTTTCGTTGTAGTATACTGTGAAGTCATTTTTTTCTAAGTGAAAATAAATACGAGAAAATTAAAGGACTGTTTTTGTCTGATTGTGAGAAAATAGTTCATAATCGCAACAAAAGTATTTTCTTACGTCGATTTCCACGTCATTAGGTCCACGACTACCAAAGATTGCGAAATCTTCCCTCTTCATCATAGGATAGTCTACCTGTCGTTCTCTTAGTAATAGTTTCGCATTCAGTAATTTCGGAGAACTGATGGTATGGGTTGTGAATAAAGTCCTTTGTAGTTTCACATTATAACAAATGCGATAAAACCGTATTACTTTGGTGTCAAATTCAAACGCGTCGCTTTTACAAATCTGTGGTCAGTGTACGAGTACACAAATTTGATAGTATCCAATATTATCCTTGAAATTAAAGTTTAATAATTTGTAATCAAGTACTCTAGACTTACCGGGTATAAAGATGCAAAAAAGTTACTCATTTTATTATCACCGCATCTGATGGCTTCCATTTGTATATCCGGCGTTGGTTCTGAGACGCATTGGAGGCGTTCAGTTCTATCGAATGATTTGGGAACGAGACATTTATTTTTTGTACTTTCGTCGGGACAGAAAAACGTTTGTTTGAGGATATTGCGGGTGAATACGGTTCCTTGTATCATTTTTCCATCGATTAATGTAACTTTTTCCAAGGTATTCGGTTTGTACAGTAACTTTAACATTGATGTTTTGAAGAGAACCATAGGTAGAGCTTCACTGGATTGAATAGGTTTCAGCTTTTCCGCTGTGCGAACAAAAAGTAAAAACTTGTATCAGTTATCATATTGTGAGTGAGGTATATGGATTAGGGTTGGAGTAGAGTGGTGTTAAATTCCTTTATTGATTCGAAAATTATCCCTTTGTTCTTGTTCTTCAAGGATATTGAAGTCTAAGCATGAAGATTTTCATTTTGACTCAAATTTTCAATTTTTTGACGATCCTCGATATAAGTAGGTAGGGCTATTTTAATTTTTGATATTGTTCAATGCCAAAAAATTATGATGAAAACTTTTTTATCGTTCGAGATGGAAAAATTGCAGGGTCAGTAGGACTCGTCCGCTAAATTTAAAGGCATGGAACTAAGTATTATGGATTTTCATCAGTAAATTCTAGAAAAATTGTTTCCCAAGTAAAAAATTTTCCATAGGTATGATTTGAGTTTTGACGAAGAAATTGTATAATTTTGCAAGATAGAAAAGGAATTCGAAGAAATTTTCTTAGCTAGTATGTTATTCGATTTTTAAAACATTGTATAATTACACCGCGCATTCCGCTTAAAATTCTGAAAATTGCTGAATTAATGTTTTTTTTTCTTTTTAAAATGTTGCCAATGTTTTTAATTTTTCGTTTTGGGCGAATCTTACCTGCATACTTTTGATCAACCAATTCCTCGTCTAGTGTTTCTGTAAAAATATATAATTGATTTCATTATTCTGTCATAATAGCGTTTTAGGTATTAAAGAGTTTCAATTTTAATATTACCTGTCTCTTGCGTTTCTACAAGATAGTTAAATCCTAAGATACAAAGGAATAGTATAACGTTGAATTTATACATGTTCTTTGAATTCGCGACGACAATGTTGCAACGAACGATTTCAAAAACTGTGTCGAAGTATATCGATAGACATGTGCCAGATATCTGCCTATTACCTACACTTGTGATGCGTTTGTTTACTCATTGAAATCACTGTGAAAAACAGACATAAAGATGATAGTCCTCATTAATCAAATTCAAAAAACAAAATTTTCCATTGCCAGCAAATCATCTTGTCATATGTGTGTATACCAAATGCCAAACACACCAAGTATGAATCAATTCGTGAGATCGTATTTATTTGCACAGTTCTACGAGTAAATACTCATTTTTCAAGCTAGCGTAGTATGTGAGATCAAAATTTGAAAAACGCTGCATGATTGTACGTGGGAATTTATTTACCGAGCTGTATGAGTGTTATCGATTCTTTCAGATGTCCTGAATGTGAAGCATGGATTTTGCAAGACGTATTTGGACTTGAAAAATTTCAGAGATTTTGACTTTTCGGACTTGAAAAATTTTATAAGCCGGGCAGACGATTTTTTGAAATGGCAAAAATTTAGATTATTTCAAAATTTGACTGTCAGATATTTTATTAAACATGATAACATTGAGTGAATCTTTTGTTTTCCCCTTCCGAAGTTTCATTTTCTCTCCGAAGTGAAAAATTGTCCAAAGCTTGCATTTTACTGCCAAATTGAATGAACTTCATGTCGTCCTCTCGCTTCAAAAGGCTATTCTCCCCTCCAAAATGGAAGATAATGCCTAATTCGTGTTTTATTACCTGCCTCAAAAACGTACATTTTGATATATGACATGTTGAATTGATAAACGTGTCATTTCCTCTCTCTCTCTGGAACAATTTCCTTCTCTCAGAGGCTCTGCACTTACTCCAAAGTGAAAAATATTGCCAGATTCGTATTCTACGCACTCAAAAATATTTATTTCGAAGTATCACATGTCAAAATTAGTTAATTTCTCATTTTTCTTTCCCCATGAAGTCCCATCCCTTTTCAAAATAAAAATGGACTTTATATGCGTATTGTACCTATGACTTCAAAGTCATATATACTAGGGTAGAGCCCAAAAAAAGTATCGAATTTTGATCAAATTCAATGGGATGGTTCATTTTGAGTTAAAATCTCTCAGAAATTTTTTTAGCTCCCCAACTCAAATGGAGGCAGAGCTAGATGCGCTCAAAGTGGGGTCACTTTTGAAAAAGCGCGGTTTTTCGCCACTTTTGGGTAGAACCTCGAACACACTCCTAAAAAATTGCAATTTGAGTTTCTACACCTCCCTGGACCATTGAACTTGAAATTCGATACCACTTTTCCTACCCTACTAGGGGGGTCAAAAAGTTGCAAATTTGCTGAAAAATCGAGATTTTTGATTTACAAAAAATGAAATACCCTCTGATTGGTACCAAAAGTGGACCTAAACAGATTTATTGATGCAAAAAATTATTTCGATTAAAGAAATTGAAATTTTTTCATAGTAGTGGGGCTAACTTTCGATTTGAAAAAAAATTGATTTTCACCATAAAAAGTTGGAATTTTTTTTCATTTTTTATGAAAATTGAAAGCCTTTAGCACACCATTGGCTATTTACGATTTTCAAAATTTTCATCCCTAAAGAAATTCGATTCTTCATTTATGTTTTGTTGAGATCGGTTCGATACACACTTTAGAAAGGCAGGAACTTGATCACAAAATTTTTACATCAAGAAATACCCCCTGAGAAGCTTGGAAACAAACTGTGCTTTGCGGAAATTTTCAACCCATTTTGAAAACTCATGATGTCATGAAGATTCTTCCCAAATATGGCACGATTTGAAAATGAAATTCGAAACTAATGCTACGGCTGGCTTATTTATTTTTAAAAATTTACGACTACATTTACATAAGGAAAAAAGTATCTTACTTTTATAATCTTGATTAACGAAAACAATCTCAACTCAATTAAATCATTTTGAAAGTAGGTACCCGCTTAGAAGTAATATTTTCAATGGACAACACTTTGTGGTCACCATGATCGTTTGGAATGCCGAGTTGTTGGGCAATTTCTGCTGTCCAACGACAACAACGTACTCGACCACCAATTTCCTCAAATTTTTTTTGAAATTCGTCTGTGCATTCGTTTTCTGTGCAGTATTTCTTCAATGTATTTTCTTCGGTATTCGACATCGTAGAATTGTCTGCCTCCGGAATGAGAAAATTATTCATCAAAATCACTATTCCTTCCTGTTCCGGTCTTCTTATTTCTTCCGGATACGAGTACGTGTGATATGGTATCGGTTTATCAGTGTAGATAATCTTGAACCATATTTCTGGTCTTTGATCACCAATTGATGCAGACTGATTATACACCACACCGGTGTATATGGAATTATTGGATTGTTTATACCAAGTTTTCAAGTCCTCTGCGATGAGATCATTTTTCAATGCATTATCTTGAACGTAACGATTCACATCTTTCCAAAGAGGAATTAAACTTTCATGTTGCAATGCTACGTTCACGTATTGATAGGTTGATTTCTTCCATACAGCAAATGCCATGTGCTCGGATGGCACCAATGTTTGTAGTTTGTATTCTGACGAAGTCGAGTTTCCATTTTCCTAAAGAACGAATTAGAACAGTTTTTTTTTTCAATATGGATGTATTGATAAAACGTAGATCGTACGTAATGATCAATAATGAGGTAGAAATGGTACCTTTTTCGCCAGTTCTGATAATTCTTTGTAATTTGAAAGAGGCAGTGTAGCATCGCTCATCATATCGAACTCCAGTTCACGCTCGCGGAACAATAATTTGGAAGTTAATAATTCTTCGGACATTATTTTATAATTACCATGTACAATTTTTTTTATGTCTTCATCGTAGCAAAATTGGTAAAGTTTGATCTCAGTGGTCTGGTATTTGTAGGGCTGTATTTGAAAAAATGTATCATTTGAAAATTCATTCTCTCCGGGAGTAGGAAAACAGATGAAGTAAAAAAATATTTAGTAATTTTTATACTAACCTCTTTCGCTGGACAAATCTACAAAAATAAGTATTTAAGATTGAAACCATGAAAAAACACTTGAATTAAGAACCTGTCTAAATTAGAAAAACAACGAAGATTGAAACTCACTTCATAAATGACTTTATAAAGGGTACCTCTTTTATTGATACCACATTCATTTGAACTACTCAGTAACTGCCGTACAATTGGTTTTGCCTCTTTGGTGCATTGCAGAGGTTCGAATCTACCGAATGATCTAGGTTCCAAACAGCTCTCATTAGGATTTTCCTTGGGGCAGAAAAATAGTTGTTTGAAATCTTCGCTGAAAAACTTGGAGCCATTCACAATCCGTCTGTATTTTGTTTCAATTTTTATTTTTTCAATTTCCTTTGGAACTTCAAGTTCAAAATTGTTCGAGTTCGAGTGAAGAATCATCGGTAGCATCTCCTTCGATTTGATTTCTCGGAATGCTTTAGCTGAAAAGTGCAGAATATTTCGTTTGAGAATTTTTTGTAGGTTCGGAAATAGGGGAAATATGCCTCTTATGAGTCCCTATTATTTTACCTGCTTCTTCATCTGTCTTCAATGAATTTTCTGTCAATATTTCTGTAAAAATGATTATCAAACACATTATTGAATAGTGCTGGTTCAAACTGTGGAGTCATCGAGTGGATATTGGCATTCCGCTCCCGATTAATTACCTTCGTCTTCGGATACGTTCACATTAGGAATACGTAACTTTTCTATGCCGGCAGAAATATTAAAAAGTTTGGCAATTTTCTCAGTGATTAGACAGCAACGAACGTGACCTTCGATTTGTTTGAATTCATCTGACAAAGAATCAATGCACAGATCTTGGTCGCAGAACCCTTCAATTGCTTTTGAATTGCGGTTTGTTTCGGTGTACACAAAATTATTCATCAGAATGGCCATTCCTTGAGTAGGGGCGAAAAATAGGTCGTCGGTGACTCCTTTTGTGGTTAAGACTAATTTGACCCAAATATTTGATAGTTGATTGCCACCAATATCTTGGTTTACGGAATCCACGTCAAAAACACCGGTATAAACTACAGTGTTGATAACGTGTTTGGTATAGATTTTAATCGCGTAGGATCGAATGTATTCGCTGATTTTATCCCACGGGGTGATCAATTGTTCGTGTTGTAGTGCGATATTTGTTTCTTGAAAAGTAGTTCTCCTCCATACAGCGAATGCCATAACTTCGGGTGGTACTAATTCTTGCCATTTGTAACCTGGTTTTGGTGTACTGTACGGAGAGGTCGATTTTTTCTGCACGGGCATAAATACGAGGAGAATGTAGGACCTTTTTTGAAAACTTTTGTGCCCAGAAGAGATTGGATTGATGAAATTAAAAATTTTTGATTGGATCGTGTAGGTAGATAGGTACTTTCATTACCTTTGCTTACGATTATCTACCTAATTTACACGGGAAAAGGAAGTATCAGTAACTTGGTGCCCACTTAATTTCGAGGTCACCCAGAACTTTTTTGTGATGAAAACAGTAGGTTGGCAATATTTCATATAGAAAAACAGGTAAGCAATGTTGCCAATCTAACTTTGCGTCACAAAAAAGTTCTGAGTGGCCTCGAAATTAAGTGAGCACCCGGTATTTCCTGGGCAAAATTTTGAGTTGAAAAATTCGTTGAAATTTTCGTTTGGTCAAAGTATGGAGATCACATTCACATAAAAATTGATGAAAAGTAACCGCCATCCATGGTCAGATTCTTCTCAGGCTCAAAAAGGTTAAAGGAGGAAAAGTTATTTGATTATGAGAAAATGTCTTACTTCCATTTCCTTGTCATCAGGTCCACGACTTCTAAAAATAGCGAACTCGTCCCTTTTTATAATTTCGTAGTTTACCTCTCGCTCTCTCAATAGTAGTTTTGCATCCAGTAATTTTGGAGAAATGAAGGTATGCATGGTGAATAAAGTCTTTTGTAATTGCGCATTGTAACAAATGCGATAAAAATATATCACTTTGGTGCCAAATTTAGGCGCGTCACTTTCACAAATCTGCGGTCAATGTACATAAGATTTAGATCCAATATTAGCCTATTCTTGAAATTATAAAATTGAATAATTCGTAATTGCTTTAGGCTTACCGGATAAAGGACCATGTAAGATGTACCCTTTAAATCATAACCGCATCCGATTCTTATCGACTGTATCTCTGGTTTCGCTTCTGAGGCACATTCAAGACGTTGAGTTCCCTGGAATGTTTTGGGAACGAGACATTTATTTTTTTTGTTTTCGTGGGGGCAGAAAAAGATTTTTTCGAGTCGTGCATCACGGTCAAACTGGATCCCATGTATCATCTTTCCATCGAGTAATGTGACTTTTTTTAATTCATTTGGTTTGACCAATTGGTTAAGGGCGGATGTTTTGAAGAGAACGATAGGTAGAGCCTCGTTGGATTGAATAGCTTTTAGTTTTTCGGCTGTGTGAACAAAAACTTACACCAGTTATCATATTGTGAGTGAGATATGTGGATTAGGGTTACGTAGGAAGGTAGATCGTTTTTAAATTTTTTTTTTGCCAAGGGTTTATAGTTTCTCAAAAGAAATTATTTTAAAAGAATTTCAACGATGAAAAACAAATAGTGTGGTGCCCACTGATCCAAAAATTACCTTCTCCATTATAATGATTCTGAGTAGATATAGAAGGCTAAGCATGATGATTTGCTTCTTCACTCAAATTTTTGATTTTTTGATCATCCTTGATAAATATGTTAATTTTTGATATTCTTCGCCAAAAAATTGTGGAGACAATTTTTTTAAAGGAGGGGGCGTTAGAATTTTTTTTTTAATTTAGAAATTTGCTGTATTTTCTTTTCTTTACAAAATATATTGAAATTGTGATTATTTAAGTACCAACTGCACAGAAAAAAATTCCGTGGAAAATTTTCAGTCATTGTTCCGAGAACTATCATCATAATTACGTAGGTAATCATAATTATCTGTTTTGAAACCTTATCATAAAACGCATTCTGCTTGAAACTTTTCTTTTTTAATTTCGAGCCATGCTTACCTGCATAATCTTGGTCAAATGATTCCTCGTCCAATGTTTCTGTAAAAATAGTACTTGATTTCATTATCCTGTCATATTACGGTTGCAAGTATAATAGAATTTCAATTACAGCAGGTATTACCTGGCTCTTGTGTTTCTACTAGACAGATAAGTCCGAAAACACAAAGGAATTGTATAATGTTGAATTTATACATGTTCTTTGAATTCGCGACGACCATGTTACGGCGAATAATTTTAAAAACTGTGTCGAAGTGTCTCGATAAAGTTTACGTGTACCTACTACCTACCATAAATTCAAAAAAACAAAATTTTCCACTGCCAGCAAATCATCTTTTCATATGTACGTGGGACCAAGCGCGAAACACACCAAATATGAATCAATTCGTGGGATCGTAATCGTTTACGCAGTTTACGTGTAATAATTTTTCGAGCTGGCGTATGTGAGACTGAAAATTTGAAAATCACTTCGGAAATCGAGCTGTATGCAGCATAGATGTTTACACATGCCTTGAGTGTGAAGCATGAATTTTACGAAATGTATTTGAACATGAAAAATTTCAGAGATATCGACGTTTTGGAATTGGGAAATTTTATATGTTGGACAGATGATTTTTCGGACTTGGAAAAAATGTATATTGTTTCAAAATTGGACTTATAGATATTTTATCAGACATGATAATTGAAACCAACACTTTAAGGAGGGCTTAAGTCCACTATTTTTGAAAAATGAGGTTTTTGCGGTTTTTTACTCCTGACATTCCGCATCGACCAACAGTGAAGTTATGGACTTATGTGGTTATTGCACTGAACATGTTTGTCTACATTTCAGTCTTTGATAATTTTTTGAGTGTTCTTATGTCTTCTTATAATGTGAGCCCTTATGAGCCCATAAAGTAATTAAAAACATGGAAAGACGGGCAAATAGTTATTAATGACGTCATATAATTTCAAGTTTTACTGAATTTATTTTGACTTAATTCCTAAAACTTTTTTTTTTTTTAAATACGTTTACACAATGTAAATGACTTTCTCAAGAATAAAAACTTTTTCTTTTTTTAAATTGATACAGTTTTTTGAGCGAATTTCAAAAATAAATATCGTTCATTGTTAGAACAACATAAGTCCAGCGACTTCAACCCCCATTTGTAGCATCATACGGCTACTTTGGGGAATGAGCGCGACGAATTCGAGATCGGCATCGAATTCCCTTTCAATACCACCAATCATTAAAAATATTTCCCTGGCTGGGAAATGTGTGGATAGTTTTTTACCTCTCCTGAAAAATTTAGTTCTGTGGACTTGTGCCCATCTTAAAATGACCGACTCAATTAACAACATTGAGTGAATTCTCTGTTTCTCCCCCTTCGAAGTTCCATTCTCCCTCCGAAATGAAAAATTGTCCATTGGCATTTTACAGCTAACATGAGTGAACATCTTAAGTATGTTTCTTCTCCCATCAAAAGGCTATTTTCCCACTCAAAATGGAAAATAGTGTCAAATTCGTGTTCTGTTATCCAAAAACGTACATTTTCAAAGTATCGCATGTCAAGTTGATCTATAATTTTTCTTTCCTTCCCTGAGGCCCAACCCATTTCAAAATGAAAATGAACTTCACATTCGTATTGTACTACATTTCACTTGAGAAATGTAGCTTCGAAAAAATAATACTTGGCTGGCTATTAAATTACAACCGTTAGAGCTTTTTTGGAACACTGTGTGTACCTAGTGTGGAAAACTAGCAGCCTGTGGGGGTCCAACGGGTAAACCTACCCTAACTATATTATATTATTGCACTGATTGTAAAATTTTTCAAAATTCGATTCTCTATACTCCACTAACAGTTTCTCGAGAAGAATATGTTCCGGGGGCAATCAAACCAGTTGTACGTAATAAGAATAAATAGTCCTAAAATTTGAAAGTTTTCACCCGCGGTAAAAAAAAATCGCTTCTTCATATGTTTTGTTGAAGGCGAGTCGGTAAACACTTTGAATTAGTCGAGAAGGGCAGGGATTTGATCAATCATTTTTTACACCAAGGGATCCCCTAAGAGGCGTAAGACGAAACTGGGATCCGTGGGCAAATTTAATTACTAATTCAGCCGGCACCATTCTCAATACTCTTGAAGACTCTTTCCAAATGTTTCACGGTTTGAAAATGAAATATAAAACTAATGCTACGGATTTATTTCTAATAAATTATATTAAAATACGAAAAAAAAAAGGTCTCTTATTCCATAACTCAATGAGTACCTAGGGACCTACATCAAACTCGGAAGTAATATTTTTAATGAGCAACACTTCGTGGTCACCATAATCGTTTGGAATGTCAAGTAGTTGTGCAATTTTTACGGTCCAACGACAACAACGTACTTGACCACCAATTTTCTCAAATTTTTTTTGAAATTCGTCTATGCATTCGTTTTTTGTGCAGTATTTCTTCAATGTATTTTCTCCGGTATTCGACGTCGTAGAACCGTCTGTCTCCGAAATGAGAAAATTATTCATCAAAATCACTATTCCTTCCTGCACCGATCTTTTTCTTTCTCCCGGATACGAGTACGTGTGAGGCGGTATCGATTTATCAGTGTAGATAATCTTAAACCATATTTCTGGTTTCTGATCACCAATTGACGAAGACTGATTATACAACACACCGGTGTATATGAAATTATTGGATTGCTCATACAAAGATTTTGAACGCTCGGTGACTTCTTCATCTCCTAATGCATTATCCTGAACGTAACGATTGATATCTTTCCAAAAAGGGAATAAACTTTCATGTTGCCATGCCACGTTCACGTATCGATAGGTTGATTTTTTCCATAAAGCAAATGCCATGTCTTCGGATGGTACTAATGTTTGTAGTTTGTATTCTGGCAAGATCGAGTTTTCGTTTTCCTAAGGATCGAATTAAAAATCGGTTATTGTGAAAACGTAGCTCTTAAGTGATGATCAATATCTAATTATGTAGAAATGATACCGTTTTTGCCAGTTCTAATACTTCTTCATAATTTGGCAGAGGTAGTATAGCATCTGTCATCATGTCGAACTCCAATTCACGCTCGCGGAACAATAATTCGGAAATTAATAATTTTGTGGACATTATTTTATGATGAGCATAAACTGTTTTTTTTATATTTTCATCGTAGCAAAATTCGTAAAATTTGACCTCAGTGGTTTGGTATTTGTAAGGCTGCGTTGAAAAAATTAATCATTCGAGGATTCAATCTTCCGTGGTGTTGGGAAATAAATGAAATGAAAAAATGGTAATTTTATTATACTAACCTCTTCTGCGGGACAAATCTACCAAAAAAAAAGTATTCAAAATTGAAACCGTGAGGAATAAATTGAATTAAGTACCTATCTACGTTAGAAAAACAATAATTGAAACTCACTTCATAAATTACTTTATAAAGGATACCGTTTTTGTTGATACCACATTTATTCGAACTATTCGCTAATTGTCGTACAACTGGTGTTGCCTCTTTGGTACATTGCAGTGGTTCAAATCTACCGAATATTCGAGGTGCTAGACATTCATCATTGGAGCTTTCTTTAGGGCAAAAAAATAGTTGATGTTTGGAATCTCCCTTGAAAAACTTGGAGCCATTCACAATCCTTCTGTTTTTTGTTTCAATTTTTTGAATTCTCTTTGGAACTTCAAGTTTAAGGCCACTTGCGCTCGAGAGAAGAATCATCGGTAGACTTTCGTTCGACTGAATTTTGCGGATTGATTTGACTACGATGTACAGAATATTGTGTTGAGAAGTTTTTTCCGTGTATTTAAATAGGCAAAATACATGTGTCTTTTTTGACACATATTATTTTACCTGCTTGTTCATTTTCCGGAAATGATTTCTTAACGAATGTTTCTGTGAAAATGATTATTATATATTATTGAATTGGGTTAATTCGAAATGTGAAGCCGTGAAGTGGATATTTAACATTCTACTGGAAATTATAATTACCTTGGTCTTCGGATACATTCACATTAGGAATATGTAATTCATCCGGCTCATAATCTTCATTGAAAAGTTTTGAAATTTTTTTAGTGACTAAGCAGCAACGAACGTTGCCTTTGATTTGTTTGAATTCGTTTGACAAAGAATCATTGCATAGATCTTCTTCACAAAACCCTTTTAATGCATCTGCGTTACTAGTTGTTTCGAGATTGACAAAATTATTCATTAAAATTGCCAATCCTTCGGTGGGGCGAAAAATTAAGTTGTCGGAGAGTGATTCTGTAGCAAAGACTAATTTGACCCAGATGTTTGATAATTGATTTCCATTCTTATTTTCTAACCCAGAGTCCACGTCAAATACGCCGGTATACACTACAGTTTTGATGACGTGTTTGGTATAGATTTTAATCGCGCAGAGTCGAATGTATTCGCTGATTTTATCCCACAGGGTGATCAATTGTTCATGTTGTAGTGCGATATTCGCTTCTGGAAAAGTGGTTTTCCTCCATAACGCTAAAGCCATATCTTCGGATGGTACTAATTTTTGCCATTTGTAACCTGGTTTTGTTGTATTGTATGGAGTTGTCGGTTTTTCCTACATTAACATAAATACGATGAGAATGTAATTGTAGGACCTTTTGGAGAGGTGTGGTAGACGAAATTTAGACATTTTCTTTGCATCTTGTATCCGAATACAAGTTTGTACGCGAGGTCATTTTCACCGGGGCAAATTAGAATTTCCCTCAAGAAATCTGATTAGGATAAAATCAAAATTATCAACTTTTATTTTCCTGTGTGAGGTTTGATACAAAGGCTCTGGTGTGGTAAGGGGGTCAATCGGCATCTGGTCGAAATTCAAATTTTTTTTCATGGCTTCCGATTTGTTATAGTAAAAGATGATTTTTAAGCTTTGGTGGAATCCTTGGGCTCCACCCCTGGGGGCTGCATGCCCAAAATAGTGATTTTAAGCTACAAAATTCTATCTCCGCGAGTTTTCAACCAA
>FIZU01040332.1:0-36317 GCA_900064475.1 Pseudococcus longispinus | reverse complement strand
ACTGGGTAAAATCAAAATTTTTCCTCCAATACTCGTAAATATAGAATTTTTCTCCAAAAAAATGCGTTTTTTCGCGATTTCAGCTGAGGGGGGTGAGGTGGGGAAAATTTTTTTGACCCTAAAATTTTGTTTAGAGGTACCCGGCAGTGTTTCATGAAAATTTCGAAAATCTGAGGACGGAGGCATTTCACCATTTTTACCTGGGAATACCCTTTGCATCATACATTGTTGGGCAAATTTGAAAAAAAATTTCGCTGAAAATTGATTTATTTTTTAAACGAATTTTTCAGTTTTTTTGAGCTGTTGGTCATCTTCAAAAATTCCAAAAATGGCCAATTCACGAAAAACGAAAAGAAATGAAGTTGTTCAGCGTGTGATTGAAAATTTAGCCAAAATATTTTACAGCAGAATTGTTCGCGTGAGGTATTAAACCTTTGGACGAAAACTGAATTTGAACCAAAAAAAAAAAGATTCGATTTGTATTCGGAGTGTGAGAATTAGCCTCAATTTAATGTTTTAGCTCACTTGAAAATTCGAAAAAGAAATTCAACAATTTTCTGAAAAAAGAAAGTTTTCTGAGTCAAAATTGTACGACGAATAACTTGAAATACAGGGGGTTGAACCGTAACCCGAATGAACTGTTTGACAATTTAAAAACCGTAACTTGGAATCGAACCGAACCCGAAATTATTCAAAACCCCAACTCAGAACTAAAGTCAACCGGAATTATTTAAAATTCGTACCTGAACCGTAATAAAATATGATTCTGGTTATGGTTTCGAGCCCACATACTTTTTTCATTCAAAATTTACTGTGCTGTAAACAGAGAGTAATGAAAATTTGATTTACAAAATTTTGAGAAAAAAATTCAGACATGTTTACCCCCCCCCCCCCCTCAATTTTTTGGTAATTTTTTTAAATTTCAAAGTGCCAAAAATTGAGAAAATTTTGAACAATTTTTTTCAAACAATTTCTACAAGTGTACCCACTTGAGTCTGATTTGAGTATTCATAGCTTCACTACCCTTTGAATTAGGGGGCCAAAATTTTATGCGACGGATTTCCACCTCAAAATGAACTATTGTTGTGAATTTGGTGGAAATTCTATGTACGTAAATTTTTTTCGATCCGCCCTAATATACATCTAGATGTATTTTTTTTCGAATGAAAGAGTAATTAATTTTTTTTCACTTTCTCCCCCTGCTCATAATACGTATAAAAGTGTTGGGCGATGTGTGTACGAGGTTTTTTGGGCATAGTTGTGTAGAGATAACGCGTCGGTTGGCAAATAATCGGCACTTAAACGCGCATTACCGAAGGTTTTTATTAATAGACGTATTACACGATTTTCAAGAAGCCAACTCTAGCGTTAGTAATTTTGATTAACGATGCTAGGTTATCCATCATATAGCTTTTTCGGCGTGTCTAAGGTAAACGCGTATAATACGCTGTTCCGTTTAATAATAATTTCATCATAAATAATCATATTTCCGTTGTTTTGAAATTTATAAGACCGTATAGTGGCTGTGGCGGTTGCTGGTCTCGTATTGTTAGACTGCTCGACCACCCCTCTCGCCATTCTAAAAAGTAAGAATACTCGTTCGACATTTGCATAATAATAAAGCACACATAAGTCGTCGACGAGAACCCGTTCGAGCAAAAAATAAAAGCTGTTTTTAATCAACGAGCTTGATGAATGAGTTCGAATAGCGTAATTGCGCATACAACATACATCATGGTGTCATTTTTTTCCTCCCTCGTCTTTCCTTCTCGCTCTTCTTCCTTTTGCACCTTGTATCTACGTATCTATTTACTCAATGCGGCGCGAAATCCAATTAAAAAAGTTTTTTCTCGTCGAAATAACTCTGCGATGATGAGACTGAGACAAAAACCGCACTCGTACGTGTTTCAATACCGTACAGGGTGTTCTGGTAGCAGTGCAACGCCTTCAAATCAGAGATGCAGCTATCCAAATTACATTGGTGTATTCATGTTTGCCGACCCAGGGATTTGAAGCGGCAAAGTTATGCACTAATCTTAGTGGGTGTTTCAAAACATCGTAACTCCGCTGATAATGTAGATAGGCAAATTTTTTTTCAATTTTTCTCGTAGAACTTTTCAAGCTCTACAAAATGAGTTATAATCATTTTTTGCCTAATTCTAAAATTGAAGGAGCTACAATGATTTAAAAATTTGTAAGCTTCATAGCTCCTTACATTTTCAAGCTATGCAAAATTTTGTAAGAACAATTTTTGTTGAGATTTTTGAGCTCTACAAAATGAGCTAATCATTTTTTGCCCACCTCCAAAATTAAAAACATAAGAAACCATTTTGAAAAAATTTTGAAACTAAAAAATTGAATTTTCAGAAAATAATGTCATTTTTCAACTTTTTAATGGTTGTAGCTCCTTCAATTTTTGAGTTATGCTAAAAATAATTAGCTTATTTTGTAGAGCTCAAAAAACTCAACAAAAAATAATTCTTACAAAATTTTGCATAACTCGCAAATTGAAGGAGTTATGACGCCTACACATTTTCAAATCATTGTAGCTCCTTCAATTTTCGAGTTATGCTAAAAATTATTAGCTCATTTTGTAGAGCTCAAAAAACTCAACAAGAAATGACTCTTGCAAAATTTTGTATAACATGAAAATTGAAGGAGTTATGAAGCCTATAAATGTTCAAATCACTGTAGCTCCTTCAATTTTGGAGTTAGGCAAAACAGGAATAAAACTCATTTTGTGGAGCTCAAAAAGCTCAACAAAAAATGACTTCTACAAAATTTTGCTTAATTTGAAAATTGAAGGAATTATGGAGCCCACAAATTTTCTTATCGTTGCAGCCCCTTCAATTTTAGAATTATGCTAAAAATTGTTAGCTCATTTTGTAGAGCTCAAAAAAC
This sequence comes from Pseudococcus longispinus, assembly GCA_900064475.1. NCBI lineage: Eukaryota > Metazoa > Arthropoda > Insecta > Hemiptera > Pseudococcidae > Pseudococcus > Pseudococcus longispinus. The sequence continues at coordinate 33,416 of FIZU01040332.1, read as the reverse complement.
TCGACAAAAATGACTCCTACAAAATTTTGCATAACTTGAAAATTGAAGGTGTTATGAAGCTTATAAATTTTTCAAATTATTGCAGCTCCTTCAATTTTAGAGTTAGGCAAAATATGATTATAACTCGTTTTCTAGAACTTAAAAAGCTCTACAAGAATGTTTTTAAAAAATTGCCTATCTAATTATCAGCGGAGTTATGACGTTTTGAAATCTTCACCAGGACTAGTGTATAGCTTTGCCCCTCCAATCCTGGGGTGAGAAACATGCATACACTTATGTAGTTTGGGTAGCTGTATCTCTGGTTTGAAGGCGGCGCACTGTTACCAGAACACCCTGTATAAAGCATTGCCTGGGAACTGAGCGTCTTGTATGTTGCTGGAGTTACATCGTAGGGCCATGTTTTGATTAACTCTTCGCCAAGCAGAGCGTATTATAAGCTCCATTAAAGCGAGAAAGCACACAATATTCGCGTAATAAGTTGAAATTACAATACGCGAATGAAAGAATGACGAAAAGAGGGGAGTAGCGGAGGGGGAGGTATGGAAAAAATAACTTACCACATGGAGTAAGAGTTGTAGAACGCGAAAGCAATTTACCCTGGTACAATTCTGCCTTCTTCTGGCCGCCTCCGTCTCTCGCCTTCTTCACCGTAGGTTTGCGATTCGGTGTTGTAAGTTTTGCATAAACAATTCGCCGTAAATATGATTTTAAAAAAGCGGTAATAAAGACGCTGATATAAAAATAAACAGGGCGACGTAACCGCATCGGAAAAATTTAATAAGCCGGGCTCGTTTCTTTTGTTTTTTCCTTTTCGCCAAATAAATGGCCATTTTTACGTACTTCTTTTCACTTAACTACGTACGAGCTAAATTTATGCAATTTTTTTGGCGACGTGAGGCAACGTGGAGAAAGCAGAGCGCGGCGCAGTGCTGCTGGATGTATTAATAAATGCCGGCAATTTATCAAAACTTTAATGATACGATATTTTGTACGATGCGATGCTGTAGTTGGTTGTGCGAGTTATAGAAATGGAGAATTTTTTCGGCCGAGAGGAAATTTTTCCCCTCGCCTGCGTACAGCTTAAGAAGTTTTCTGCTCTAGGAATTACGCTCGTGGCTGCGGAGACAAGGTGGAGGGTAATCGATTTTGGTAACGATGCTAGAATCAATTCCAATTGTTTCGATGGTTCGTGTAACCTTTGAATAAGGTGTTTCAAAGTTGCTGTATTGTGTTTCGATATTGTCTGGAGAAAGGCCGAAACTGAATTCCGAGTTGGATTTTTAAATTATTTAGTTAGTCGATTTACACCTACAGAGTTCACTATGTCAGGGTCGAGAAAATGGGTGAATTTTGTCGGATTGTTGCTCGGATGCGAAGTTGAATCGAATATATTCAAATCAACGTGGCGAAGTTTTGAATATGAATAAATTTTTTATCGAAGGGGTTGATTTGTCGTGTAGGTTTTTTGTGTTGCGAGTATCTGAACTTGGTATAATTTATCATCTGTTATGATTTTTTTTTTTGTTGGTCGAAATTAATATCTATTTTTAATTTTTTTTTTTACATGGATATTTCTCTCTGATTTTATAAATAAGCCTTGATAAATTTTCATTTCCCAATATTGACTTAATTTTCCAATTTTTGGTACGAAAAGTAGATTTTTCCTCAAATTTTTAAATATTAGGCCAATTTTGAAGTACTCATCTACCCTAAACACAAAATAGAATCGTAGATTTAAGTCTAGGTCAAGCACTTAGATAAATTCGTACCTCAAAAAAACAGCCTCACACTTCAACTGCTCATCCCAGCCTCTCCTACAGCCGCAACAATTGAAAAAAAAACACCATTTTGTATTGTTTGCAAATGAATAGTATACGAACAGTACGTTGTATAGTGACCAATGGCAATTCTCGAACGCACAATAACCTCCAAAGGTATTAATACCCCTTTACCACACCGTTGACCTTTTTGTCGTTAATCTCTCTATTATTTTTCGATATTTCTCTCTATCTCTCTTAATATCAAACCCGTATAAATGGCCGAATACCATTATCGTCGGTATAATTTATTAAACGTTACTTATATAGGCTCACACATACGTAGGTCTAGGTATCCCAACCGCACCGATACCTCGCCCATGCGAGCTTCTCCTTCGTATAGCCTGCTCAAATTCTACACGAGACCGACCGATTGACCGACGATGTTGCTGTGAGAAGTGGGCGATGAGGTATTTTTCGTGAAAAATACGTTATGGAATTTTCTCTTGTTTTCAAACACAATCGCGAATGATTTCAAGTTAATATTTCGGCGATTCGATATACCGACGAGTATGTAGATGGTTTGAATACATCTTATGATAATGAAACCGATGTTTGCTAATTATTGTTTTTCATGTAATGCAACTCTGAACTCAAATTCCCTTTAGGAAAAAAATTCCAGGATTGGGAAACTGAAAATTGAAATCGAAAAAACTAAAAATGAATGTTTTTTTGAGAGTGAAATCAAAACTAAAACTGAAACTGAAAAATCAAAAATTTTAATTCCCCCCCCCCCCCCCCCCCCCGGGACTGGACTTTTTTAGACTTGAAAAAATGTTCAGAATTCCATTGACTTTTTGAACTTAAAATTTTTTATTTTGTCTGACAAAATGTCTGAAAGTCAGCATTATTTATAAAAATTTTCCACGTTCAAAAAGTCAGTGGAAATCTGAAAATTTTTCTGACTCCGAAAAAGTTTGACATAATGTCTAAAAGTCAGAGTGACGAAATTTCATCAGGAGGAGCATTTTAAATGTTTTCCCCCTGTATATTTTGATGCGTGTTTTTGCGCCACCCCTTCACTTTTCGAAAAAAAATGAATATAACCTTTTTTGTTGCAAATTTTATATACTTCAATTTTAGTCATGTCCATTATTTCATTTTCTCGCATATTTACAGAGTTACGGACAAAAAACCGCGAGGGAGTCTCTTTGGGTTCATAATGAAAGGAACATTTTAAAACAAAAAATTTTTGATAATTCGAAATGCAATTTGCACCATTTTTTTGGTGCAATTTTACCGAACTACATTGAATTTTTCAAGTCCATCAAATCGTGATATTTGGAATTTTCTTGAAATTTTCCAAGTCCAAAAAGTCATTTGAATTCTGAACAATTTTTCAAGTGTAAAAAAGTCGTACAAAATGTAAAACTCAGCGTAACGAATTTTCGTGCGTAAATTTCGTAATGGATTTTTTTTGAAAAATTTTCGAAATCCAATTCCAAGCTCAAAAAGTCGATAGAAATCTAAAAAAATTTTCAAACCTGAAAAAGTCGGACAAAATGTCTAAAAGTCAGCGTTAAGTAAAAAGCTTTCCCAACAAAATGTCTGAAATTTGAACTTTCTTGAAATTTTCCAAGTCCAAAAAGTCATTTGAAAATTTTTTATGATTTTTTGCAGTTTTGAAAATTCTAAAAATCGTTTTAATTTTCATACAAATGTAGCAAATTTTTTGCAAGTTTTAAGGGATTTTTTCTGACATTGGCTAAAAATTTTGTAGAAATATTTCACAACATTTCATCAACTTTTACATAATCGCTGGTAATTTTCATATTGATTTTTTAATTTTTTTGATACTTCAAACATTTTTCATGGTATTTTGAAGAATATTTGACAATTTTAATAATTATTCTGTACACTTTACGTTACTTTTATTCCATTTTCGTAAAAACTAAACAAATTTTTCTCAAATTTTAGGAGCTTTTTTATAACATTTGCTTAATTTTGAAAATGTTTAATACAATTTTATCAACTTTTTCAATATTATTTTTCATATAAATTGTCAATTTTTACAATACTTTGAACAATTTTCATGATATTTTGAAAAGTCTTTCATCATTTTCATGACCAATTCGCCCATTTTACGTTAGTTTGACTTAGTTTTCGTTAGAATTTTACCTATTTTTGTCCAATTTCGACTGATTTTTCTAGCATTTTTTTCTATATTTTGAACAATTTTTCTGATACGAATGACGATTTTATTGATTTTGTATCGTAACTTCCCATGGGCTATTCTCCCACCCTCCCCTTTCTTGGCAACGTTTTATCAACTTTCGCCCCATTTTTGACTATTTTAATGTTTATCTGTTAGTTTTTCTTACAATTCAAATTCTTTCATTATAGATTATGAATTTATTACCATTCTTTTCAAAAATTCGAATTTTTCTATTTTTTAAAATTCATTTTGAATTCATCGTAAATGGGAAATGTTGAAATTATCCCAATTTTCGTTATCTGAAATCGTTATTCTGGAGAAGTAAAAAGAAGGGGAAGAGACTGAAAGAAAATAGGACGAAATATTGAAACAGCATCATCAAATATAGGATTCTTAGGGTATTCAAATATGTTGATTTCAACTCCCTTGGCACTGCTCCATTCTGTGAAAAAAACACACACCCTTGGAATACGTTTCAAGCCGAAAATCAAAGAATACTTCATACTTTATAAAAAAAAAATTCGAGCTCAAGCAAAGAGACCCCAAGAAACTCGTGAACCTAAACCTCCCATTTCTGGCCACACGTTCGATCAGATTATGCACCAAAAACCTCAAAATCCGACGCGATCCGTTTCGAAAATCAACAGCTCACTGAACTCGATCTAAAAACCCCCCTTTGGGCAAAAAAATTTCGCATTATTCGAACCGGGACAGCCTTGACCTGCGGATTAAATTCACCGTACAGTAAAAGTACAATCTCGTTTAAAGGCGACACAGCCTTGGAAAAGCACGGAGACGGGGGAAGGTCACACAGGGACAAAATGAATCTCATATTTGACCCGAACTCGCACGCCTATAAATCTATAATTCGTTATTTCACAGCATACGGACGGGTATATAGCATAGCCGTAGCATCAAAATTGAAATCTACGTATAACAAAACGAATTCGCGTCAACGAATAAGCCACTCGGCAGGGGGCGGGCTGAGGGGGTGAGGAAAAATGAGAAAAAATCCCAACGACGTGACAAACGGCGTGGCGAACACATCTGCGTGAAAAATATTCGTTAAAATATATAAGATGGTGTAAATTTTGCTCGAGTGTATATTGGAACAGTTCCAAAATACTAGCAAGATTTTGATTAGTTGAAAAATGATTTGCATCTGTCGTCGTCGTTAGTTATAGTATACTGTATGGTTATTCGTCGACACCTCCTCACCTCCCCGCCTGGCAAGCCGACAAAAGGGATGAAGATGAAGAGACAACTCGAACGATCCGACACAAACGTACACGTACTCGTAATTATTCGCCAATCCGGCCGTCGTCGGTCGTCGAGAGGATGGTGGGAAAAAAATATGTGCGAAAAATGATGAAAAACGAATGACGCGAAAAGGTTATTAGGAAAAACGGTTAAAGAATAAAAGATTGAACCTTCACGCCGAAATGCCACCCTAAGTGGTAAGATATTGTTTGGGAAATTGATTAATATCGCGACGACGAAGGGTCTGGGGAGGGGGCCGGGGGTACCTCGGCGTCGGCGACGCCGCTGCGGTGTAAGATAATACATTGCCTGGTTTCTTATAAATGAACGACAAAGCTAGCAAGATGCTTTCGTCATAGATTAAGTATTCATTTCCTTTTTTCATGGCGCAAAAATTTCGCCGCCTTTGCCGCCCGATTGCTTTTTCTTCACTCTTGATTTACACTGATTGTTCTTTGTTGTTCTGTGGTGAGGAATTTATCACGTTGATGGGGTTTTGTGTTACGATTTACGATACGGTGGCGACGAGGCAGTCGACGAAGGTTTTTACGACGCGGCGCGGCGCGAACGAGAACGGTCCGGGCGAAATATTATTAATAGGTTTTCTTATCGCCGGTTCGTGTTCATTGAAAAATAAACAAGAAAAATTACCTAACAAATTACCAGCTAATTTCGATTATTGGAAAGCGTTCAATTTACTTAAACGGAAACTGCGAGCATCTCTGCGAAAAAAATTGTTTCGTCGTTGGTCTCGCTTCTCCTATTTTCGTACTTAATTGCCAAAGTTTTAGTAGCCAATCTTTGCCGCGCTCCTATTATCGTACTATATTCGCCTTTAATCGATTACTTCATTAAATCGGATTATGTAAGATTTTATTACCAGCCAACGGCGGTGATTTATTGTTTTCGGCTGAGAGTTACGCGTCTTTATAATCGATTGCTCATCTTTGAATATACAAGCGAATCGCACCGCCGCTGTGCTGCACCGAACTGGAATACCGATGGTCAAAAAATTCACCCCGAAGTGTAATCCTTCGGTAGCCTAATCGTATTTTAATGATTATCCTCGAGGCGTCAGCGAAACTGAATCCAAGCGAAAAAATTCATTTCCGAGGATGAGCTTGGAATTTTTATCCACTCTTATGAAATTATTTTTTGCCAGTGCTTCCGAAGGATGGAAATCCTTTTTACCGAGTATATACTTTTCCTGAATCCTGGGAAATCTTTTTTGTAACGTTTGAAAAAAAAATCTACTTTCAGTTCTTCGCGCCATTTTATTCCTAACTTGATAAGAAATGCAATGTTATCTAAATTTTCGAAGACCAACAAAAACCTTTGCGAACGTTTGATTTTATTGTGTAATTAAAAGACCATCTGGCAGGTTGATTACCTATAAGAAGTCATACAAGTTGAAATATTTGGAATGAATTTTCACACGATGGAAAATCTAAGGCTGCCAATAGCAGAACTGCAAGATGACTGACAAAAAAGTTCATGAGTTATTTCTTTCATACAATTTTGAAAAAATGCTCCTAAGTATAATTAAAATTTTCATTAATTAAATATTTAGGTCTGAAGCACACTGAAAAATGATGAAAATCACAAAAAATTTTAAATAAGTATATTTTTATTCCTGCGGTTAGGAAGATAGGCAAATGCAAAATTGAAATTTCGCACATTTTTAATAACATTGACCATTATTAGGTATCTTGAATAAAATTTTCATGACATTTCAGCATCCAATATAGAAAAATCAAAACCCCTTAAAATCGCAAATTAGGCAACCAATCTCGTATCTGTGTAGGTTGTGTTGCTGCATCATGCAATTGAAGGAGCTAAACTACAATTACCATCCTGTATGTATAAAAAAGTTTCACATTCTGGTTCGGCGAGATTTTTTTCAGAGCATAGGATATGCTTTTGCGATGACCAAACCCACGAAAAAAGTTACAAAATTTCGACGTAATGGCGTTTGGACATTTTGTCAGGCTTTTTTGGACTTGGATAAATTCTCAGATCTTCGTTGACTTTTTGAATTTAGAAAATTTCAGAGATATGTAATGCTGACTTTTCGACATTTTGTCAGACTTTTTTAAAGTTTGAAAAATTTTCAGATTTTCATTGACTTTTTGGACTTGTAAAACTTCAGAGATAATCCCGAAGACAAAAAATGCTCGGTTATTAGCCAAAATTGTCGTTTTTTTGTCCGAATCATCATTTTATGTTAATTTCCATTTTCTAGCCCGAATTGTCATTTTTTTGGTCAAAATTGTGATTTTTGGTCAAACTCGTCATTTTTTGTAAAAATTGTCTTTTTTTGTAAAAATTGTCATTTTAAGGTAAAAATTGCCATTTCTAGTCAAAATTGTAGTTTTTGTTCAAAATTGTCATTTTTAGTCAAACTCGTCATTTTTTGTAAAAATTGTAATTTTTTTGTAAAAATTGTGATTTTTTCTAAAAATTGTCATTTTTTGTAAAAATTGTCATTTCAGGGTTAAAACTGTCATTTCTGGTCAAAATTGTCAATGTTGGTCAAAATTGTACTTTTTGGTAAAAATTGTAATTTTTGGTAAAAATTGTAATTTTTGTTCAGAATTGACATTTTTGTTCAAAATTGACATTTTTGTTCAAAATTGACATGTCTGGTCAAAATTGACAATTTTGGTCAAACTCGTCCTTGTTTGTAAAAATTGTCATTTTAAGGTAAAAAGTGTCATTTTTGGTAAAAATTGCCATTACTGGTAAAAAGTGTCATTATTGGTAAAAATTGTCATTATTGGTAAAAATTGACATTTTTGGTAAAAATTGACATTTTTGGTTAAAAGTGACATTTTTGGTAAAAATTGGCATTTCAGGATGAAAACTGTCATTTTTGTTCAAAATTGTCAATTTTGTTCAAAATTGTCATTTTTGGTCAAACTTGTCATTTTATTGTAAAAATTGTCATTTTTTTTGTAAAATTTGTGATTTTTTCTGAAAATTGTCATTTTTTGTAAAAATTGTAATTTCTGATCAAAATTGTCAGTGTTGGTCAAACTTGTCATTTTTTGTAAAAATTGTCATTTCGAGGTAAAATTGTAATTTCAAGCTAAACAGTGTCATTTTAGCTCAAAATTGACGTTTTTTTTGTAAAAATTGTCATTATTTTGTAAAAAATTGTGATTTTTTGTAAAACTTGTCGTTTCAAGATAAAAACTGTCATTTCTGGTCAAAATTGTATTTTTGGTAAAAATTGTCATTTTTGGTAAAAATTGACATTTCAAGATGAAAACTGTCATTTTTGTTCAAAATTGTCATTTTTGGTCAAACTTGCCATTTTTTGTAAAAATTGTAATTTTTTTTGTAAAAATTGTACTTAATATTTTCTGAAAATTGTCATTTTTTGTAAAAATTGTCATTTCTGGTTAAAATTGTCAGTGTTGGTCAAAATTGTACTTTTTTAAAAATTGTAATTTCTGTTCAAAATTGACATTTCTAGTCAAAATTGACAATTTTGGTCAAACTTGTCATTTTTTGTAAACATTGTAATTTCGGGGTAAAATTGTCATTTCAAGCTAAAAAAGTGTCATTTTTGGTCAAAATTGACGTTGTTTTTGTAAAAATTGTCATTTTTTGTAAAACTTGTGGTTTCAAGGTAAAAACTGTCATTTCTGGTCAAAATTGTATTTTTGGTAAAAATTGTCATTATTGGTAAAAATTGTCATTTTTGGTAAAAATTGACATTTCAAGATAAAAACTGTCATTTTTGGTAAAAACTGTAGTTTTTGGTAAAAATTGTCATTTGTGGTAAAAACTGTAGTTTTTGGTAAAAATTGTCATTTGTGGTAAAAATTGTCATTTTTGTTCAGAATTGTCATTTTTGTTCAGAGTTGTCATTTTTGTTCAGAATTGACATGGACTTGAATTTTTACGAATTTTTAAATGATAGTTCAAGAAAGTGGCAAATTTTTGACAATTGTGCTTTTTGAAAAAAGTTTCAACTTTCAACTTTCAACATTTTTTTATGCGCGATTTTTCATCTACTTTCGGCGCTTTTTATAACTGCCCAAGCAGATTTACTCCAAGTCAAACGAATCTCGATTTATAAGGCTCAAGGCTCCAAAGTCTGTTATCTCAGCACGAAATCGCCATCGCATGAAAACTTCAAGGCCTCTTCTCCCAACCTCCTGAGGGGTGAGGGTGAAATAATGGTGCATTCTTTTACGTACCATATGGGAGAATCTGGTAAAAAAAAAATTGAACAAAATTGAAGGGGTGACTGCATTTTTTTGTCGAATTAACATAGAACGAGCCTCCTGCAATTTGGAAGATAGGCAAATGCACAATTGAGAAATTCTCACAATTTTCATAATATTGACCATTATTAGGTGTCTGGAATACAATTTTCACATTTCAGCATCCAATATGGAATAAACAACCCCCTTAAAATCACAAATTAGGCAACCAATCTGACATCTGCGTACTTTGTGTTGCTGCATTATGCAATTGAAGGGGCTATACTGCAATTCACACCCTGTATATAGAAAAAAAGGCTTCATATTCTAGTTCGATGATATTTTCTTTCGAAACTCATTTCAATTTCCGAAACCTCAATTCAACTTGCATAATGTGTTGCTCTACCACCAGTAGAAAGGAGCAACAGTGCACCTAGCACACCATGTATCTGGAAAATCGAGTTTTTAGATGATAATAAACCTAAATCCGCGTATTTCCTCTCATTTCGAAGATATTTTTGCGAAATTCAAAAGCATAATAAAAGAATAGACGTCGAGTTTTGTTCATCGACGTGCACAGCTCTATTGTGTATAGTGCGGACCACTGCGGCGTAATTACGAAAGATGGCGAGTAATTACAAAGGTTCTTGATTGAACCGAGATTACGTGGATAAAATTTCTAGCCGTGTTTGCTCGTTTCTAGAAGAGGGTAGATGGTTCTGGGGGTAGATGGTACGTTAAGTATTTTCGGCGTGATTAGATGTAATTGCTGAGTACGCAGCGGCACATTGAACATACGGGTATTTTTGCCAATTTAGTCGTATTCGTCGAAACTGTTTTAATTCAAGCATCGAACGTGGAACCGAGATTGGCACGATGTGGTTGATTTCTTAAATCATTATACCTATGCGAAGAAATAACGATGATTAAAATCAAAGCGAACTCAACAAGAGGAACGGGAGTTTGCTGTAAAATCGAGCCGAAAGCGACGCGATATTGTATAAAAATAAGAACACGGGTCGAAATTGTGTCGAACACGCCTTTTAACAATGCTGTATACAACAGATAAACTTCTCGACTCACGAAAGTGTGTAAATTAAGCTCGGCTGAATGTAACTGTAGTATGTTGTTAGTGCTCGGCACTGCTGAAACTGAAATTAGTACGCTAATTGTTGTTGCATAGCGTACAGCGCGCGCCGATTCGAGGCCCGGACGAAGGCGAAGAAGAGCGTCGTATGAATGAAGATTCGTGCTCGTAATGAGCTAAATAGGTAAACGCGATGCAGCAGTTGGCTTCTTCGATTACTCAAACGTGATTATTTCGCAGTTCTGCAGAAGGAATGGCTAATGAGTCAGCGTATTGAAAGGAACCATCATCGTAGGAATAAATCGATTGAGATAGAGCATATGAACTAGTCGAGGGCTTTATTATACGCTATGGCGAGAGTATCGATCATCGAAGGAAAGCCTGGTTGTAGAAAATATGCCGATTTTAACGTACCCACCTATCTAAAGTTAGCGTCCATTGAAGCGGGCCCAAAAATGTAAACATCTGTCAAAAACTGGAGCTTCGCGAATGATTAATGAATCTTTCATTGCGCCTATCAAACTACCATTACATTGTAAGACCGAATTGGTGGGGTGGTTTCAAGTTGTACATGCAGAATAAGGGAAGGTACTTTCTGTGGGCAGATCTGCATTGCGGATCGGTTCGTTATAAAGTTGATGGTGGAGTTTTTTTTCTTTTTTCCTTTTTTTTTTTTCATTAACGAACTAAGTACTACAAGTGTAACACTCGTGTCTGTGCAATCGAGTATATTCGATTGTGTACTATACGCGTATCGATTTGTTTACTTTTTAATGGAAGCGCGCGGACGAGGTATTTTTAATCAATTCGAACGTGTTTTGGGTATACTGTACTCGTCGCAGTGTGCAAATATACCGGGGGATTATGGTTTTTTAATATATTTACCTCGTAGAGCAGCCTTTTACCAGAAGCAGTCATTTATCGATTGCGTTGCAACGGTTTTTAATCGACAAAATTATGCATGAGGAGGTACCCTTTTGGGAGAAATGGAAAATGTAAATTTCACTGGTAATCGCGCCGTGTAATCAGGGTTTCGTAAAATCAGACCGAGATGTGTGCGTCGGAATTGATGGAATTGAAAAAAATTGCGGTTTGGTAGGTGTAGATGATTTAGGGGTGGGAGAAAGTGGGATTAATTTTTACTTCTTTTGTTAGTGCGGTTCTTATTGATTTCCTCGATGAAATACATATTTATTTTTAGAATTTTTTCAGCTTCATCTCCCGGAGATGTTTCTTTTATTGTGAGAAAATAATTTTTTTTCAAAGTTTAGGTCTAAAAGTGAAGTATAAATGGTTATCCAAGGGCTTTAAATTCTATAAAAATTGGATAGTTGTTGAAAATTAAAATGTTTTTGTTATAATTCCTCTTTCAACTGGAAATTGCGGGGTAGGGGGAATCTTGGCCTCCTCAGATGAGATATTAGTTGTAAGTTGGGGTTCGAGGTAACCCAAACATTTGAAATATTGAAAAAATCGTTGAAAATCGAAGAAAAGATGTGTTATTTTAGGGCTGGGAGTCGTTCAAAAAATGAAAAAACTCAAAAATTCAACTGTTAAAAAATTAGAAAGTTTTGCCCAAAATTCAAGACAATCTGGCATTATGCCATTTGGCCAGAATTTGAATAACATAAGAGACTAAAATTTTTCAAACGAGTATAACTCGGTGCCTTTTTGTGGAAATGTCAAATAAATGAGAAAAAAACATAATAATTCAGTGTAATAAAAAAACTGAAAAAAGACGATTTGATATAAAAAAATCTCGAAAACTAAGTCTCCTAAAAAAAAATGATAGCTCGTAGGAGGAAGCGAATTTCATACTCTACAATTTTCATCCCTTGTATTTTTTTTGTAGCATCCTTGATTTGACCAGAAAATCCATGGGAAATTTACAAAGTCAATAATTTCAAAAATGATAAGTATAACTTTTGACTGCAAAAATCTCGAAAACTAAGCTCCCCAGGAAAAAAACTAATGAATCTTAAAAGAAAGAAAATTTCAAGCTCTACAACTATCCTCCCTTGTTTTTTTTTCGTAGCACCCTTAGATCAGCCAGAAAATCCATATTAATGGGAAATTGACCAAAGTCGATGGTTTTTTAAATGAAAAAAAAATTATTCTGAAAATTTCCCAACAATATAGATTTTCTGGCCAAACTAAGGGTGCTACAAAAAAATGCAAGGGATGAAAATTGTAGAGCTTGAAATCCTCTTTCTCCTAAGAGCTATTAATTTTTTTTCTAGGAAGCTTACTTTTCGAGATTTTTGCGTAATATGTATAAAAATCACCCTCCAACTTCAATTGTGCTATTCGCAGCTATTTCGATGCAACTTTGGCATGCAGGACAGTCAATAGGGTAAAAATAGGTTGTGTAAAGAGTTGATTCAATGAAACAATGAGCGAGTATGTCATTTCTTCAGGGCTTGCCTTTTTTGATAGTCCATCTGTTTTTCGAAAAATTTCCCCAACTCTATATCTAATGCCCCAATTGAAAAATTTTTCAAATAAAAGTTGTAAATTAAGAATTTTAGAATAATTTTGGTTATTACAAAAATTTTGATTGGACCCCTCCCTCCCCTCCAATTCTGCATAATATGTTTGAAAATAACCCAGCAAGGTTCACCCTTTTTCTTGAAAGTCTTCTATCTCCGTACCTAATGCCCCAATTGAAAAATTTTTCAAATAAAAGTTGTAAATTAAAAATTTTGGAATAATTTTGGTTATTACAAATATTTTGATTGGACCCCTCCCTCCCCTCCAATTCTACATAATATGTTTGAAAATCACCCAGCAAGGTTCACCCTTTTTCTTGGAAGTCTTCTAATCTTTGTTCGTAAGCCCAGTTTTGAAAAATTTTTCAAACAAAAGTTGTAGATTGGGATCTTTAGAATATTTTTGATTATTACAAAAATTTCGATTAGACCCCTCCCTCCCCTCCAATTCTGCATAATATGTTTGAAAATCACCCAGCAAGGTTCACCCTTTTTCTTGGAAGTCTTCTAATCTTTGTTCGTAAGCCCAGTTTTGAAAAATTTTTCAAACAAAAGTTGTAGATTGGGATCTTTAGAATATTTTTGATTATTACAAAAATTTCGATTGGACCTTCCACTCCTTTCAAATCATGCATAATACGTTTGAAAATCATCTGGCGAGTTACATACGCGTGCTTATTATGCAAAGTGTTTTAGCATAGCATATGTTTTTGCGATGACCAAACTTGTAAAAAAGATCACGAATTTCCGTCACGTTGACTCTTAGACATTTTGTCAGAGTGTTTTGGTCTTGGGAAAAATTTTCAGATTTCCATTGATTTTTTTGGACTTGAAAAATTTCAGAAATTCTGACTTTTTCGATTTTGAAAAAATTTATCAAGTGGTCAGTTGACTTTTGAACTTGGAAAAATTTAGGTGGAATCGAGGGGGGAGGGGTTTCAAAGTTTTTTGTACTGTTTTTCTCATTTCCAAAACCATCAACCTTACAAATGGACCACCCTGTATAACTTCATCATTGATCGCACAGAAACTCGTCAATATCTGATTTAATGACATTTTTTTATTATGTCAATGAATTGAGTTTAAATGCATTGAAATATCAAATGATTGGTTTATTTTTATCATGAATGAATGACTGAATGTGATTAGCTCAAATTGAGAAATAATACTATTCTCAAGAGAAACAGACCATTATTTGAATGGGTAGGAAGTTCTTTTTATTTATTAGTAAAATATGTTGCAGTTTCTGGAAAAAAATTTTCGTAACTTTTAGTCAATAATTGTTGGATTCAAGTAAAGAAAAATAACCAATTTTGAGTAAAAGTTACAGAATCGTTGAATTTATTTAAAAAATCGTCGAAATTCGTGAAACTGTTGTAAAAATAGTTCAAATGTCTGAAAAGATGTACAGAAACATTGAAAAATTGCTGAAATTGATTGAAAAGATGTTCAAAATGTCTTTAAAATCGATTGTTTCAAAAGTAACCAAAATATGGCACAATTTTTATTGAAATTTTTGTTGGTAACTTTTATTTTCAAGAGTTATTCAGTGTAGAAAAAGAAGACCATTCTAATTGAATCAATTTTAGAATGTTAAGATTAGATTGTCTGTTCTTAAATTAGAAAGAAATTTGAATCGATTGCAGATGTAATTATTTATTTATTAATATTTTACATTCGCATATGCGGTTTAGGTTCAAAATCATATCTTGGCTTTTTATCCATTCGTCGCGTATCTCCATTTCTGAGCTTTCGTTTCTTCTCACCAGTTTGCTTTGGTGATCGTTTAGGAGCATTGAGTCGTCGATGATTAGTCAAATATTTGGCCAATCTCTGTCGTTCGTGGATTCTTTGACGAACTCGTCTCCTGAAGATTCTTCTTAGCGCAGGGTTCGACTAATAAATGTGATACCAGTTTCTGCGCACTGTCAAAGCAGCTTTCATCGCGGATGGATCAAGCATCCGGAATATCATCGTGGATATTTCTAGTGGCAAAGCACTGATAACATCAAATTTGTTGTCAGTCGACATTTTATTTCGCACAAGAACTTTTCACTCACAATCACTTCAGAAAGGTTAGGCAGTTGCAAGCAAGATGTGATCAGGTCAGTGGTTTGGTCGCTGTTAAATTTCTGGACGGTTTCCTTTCCTTTAAATACCCAAATGGAAAGGGTGTGGCATGTGGACACTCCCTATGGACCAATCAGATGTTCGTATGGGTGTGGCTGCCTTTCGTCTCGTCTTTGTTCATGCTTACGTGACCTACATCATGAGATTAGGTTCAATTTGAAAACATATTCCAGGACTAAAGACTCTGAGGCATTGCTTTGAATGGAAATTTCATTCGAATTGAGTAACACAATAAGTATCAAAAGGAGTCACGATCAATTATTTTGCTTAAAATAATTTTAAAATTCAATGAAATAATCGAAATAACTTCCCCCTCCTATTCCCCCTTCCTTTACATTATTTTCGTCTAGAATTTTCTAACTCGTTCTTTAATTTTCCATTCGTGATGATAATTTAATAATTTAATTAACACAGGGACGGAAACGTTTAATCGCTTGTAATTTTTGAAAAAGCATACCCGCAGGAAACCATCGTGATCTAGTTCATAGAAAAAGAACCCTCTCTTCCCAATTTCTTGACATAATTTCAAACTAAACGAAAGCATCATGGTCTAGTTTCATGGAAAAAGAAACCCCACCGCCCTCGATTTCTTGAAATTATATCAAACGAACCGCGTTGAATTATTATCGACAGAATACGTGGCATGTAAATTACGCTTAAAATATGCAAATTTGGCAAAAGAACGAGAATTCGTGGAACAATTCGTTAAACTGCTCTATTTGATTACATATTTGAATTAATAACAGATACCAGGGCGGGAATTTAAAATACTCTTCGTATATCGTAGTACTCATAAATAGGGTTTGAAAAAAACTTTGGTTGGGATGTCTTGTGTTTAACGAGGAAATGTGCAAATGGATCGAAAAAGTGTATAAAATTGAATTTTAGTTGTCGATTGCTTGGAAATGGAACTTGTTAAGAGACGATTTATTAAATAGAATTGTATTCATCTCGCTAGTGGGTCTAATTAAAGTAGTATATGGTAATTTTGTGAGAATAATCGAGGAAATGAAATTACGTGGTGGCATGTTTGGTGGAATTTTCGTTCTTCGATCCGATTTTTTATTTCATGTTGCAATACAGGGTGTTCCGATAGCAGTGCATCGCCTTCAAACTAGAGGTGCAGCTACCCAAACTACATCAGCGTATGAATGATTGCCTATCCCAGGATTTGAAGGGTAAAGTTATGCACTGGTCCTGGTAGATGTTTCAAAACGTCGTAACTTCGCTGATAATGTAGATAGACAATTTTTTTCTGAAACTTTCTTTTAGAACTTTTTGAGCTCTACAAAATGAGTTATATTCAAGTTTTGCCTAACTCCAAAATTGAAGGAGCTACAATAATTTGAAAATTTGTAGGATTCATAACTCCTTCAATTTTCAAATTATGCAAAATTTTGCAAGAGTCATTTTTTGTTGACTTTTTTGAACTCTACAAAATGAGTTATTTTCAAGTTTTGCCTAACTCCAAAATTGAAGGAGCTACAATGATTTGAAAATTTTCAGGCTTCATAACTCCTTCAATTTTTAAGTTATGCAAAATTTTGTAAGAGTCATTATTTGTTGACTTTTTTGAGCTCTACAAAATGAGCTAATCATTTTTTGCCCAGCTCCAAAATTGAAGACAAAGTTTTTAATAGAAAAAATGGAATTTTGAGAAATAATGTCACTTTTCATATTTTTAATGGTTGTAGCTCCTTCAATTTTTGAGTTATGCTAAAAATTATTAGCTCATTTTGTGAAGCTCAAAAAGCCCTACAAAAATGATTCTTACAAAATTTTGCATAACTTGAAATTTGAAGGAGTTATGAACCCTACAAATTTCCAAATCATTGTAGCTCCTTCAATTTTAGAGTTGGACAACACCTGAATATAACTCATTTTGTACAGCTTGAAAAATTCTACAAGAAAGTTTTTAAAAAAATTGCCTAAATCTATATTATCAGCGGAGTTGCGACGTTTTGAGATATCTACCAGGACCAATGAATAGCTTTACTCCTTCAAATTCTGTGGGTCGGCAAACATGCAAACACTTATGTAGTTTGGGTAGCTGCATTTTTGATTGAAGGCGGTGTACTGCTATCGAAACACCCTGTAGAGTTGAACAAAAATCGATAATTTGGTTTTCAAATATGAAGATTGAATTGTATATTTGACATTGGAGAATTCTCGTCGGTATCTTCGTCAATTTCTCGTATCAATTCACCACCCAACACGAGTTTCATCTCAAACTACCCTCTTCAGCGTTAAAATTACACCTACCGATCTCGAAACGCAACCAGCGATACATTTACTAGTCAAGATATGCAACCTATTCGACACGAGTGTATGAAAACGGGTGCGAAACGACGATCAGCCGGAAAAGTTGCATACTTTGATGATAATCAGGCGCAAAATGAACATCCTGTCGTGCTACGCGTGCAAAGTTGTACTTTTCGATTGGTATTGTGCTCTCGTATCAACGACGGGTACGTATTCGAGGTGAAAATTTCCTGCGCCAAACAACGTGGAAAATTTGACGTGTTAGAAAATTGGATGACTGCGACGACGACTCGACGCTAAATTTTCGTTAATATCGGAAACGTTGCCGCAAAACAATACAATTTTAAACAAAACACTCGGGGGCGAGCATACGATGTGTGTAGTCGCTCAGGTTAACAAAAACAACGAGCGAGGTTTCGAATTTTATGCATAAATGTGCATGTATTTGCGACGAAGGGGAAATTCGCAACGGTGTGCAAAAGTCGCTACACTCGTCTAATTCTAAATAACGTGGAAAATATCGCGTTAAACGGATTATCTCGTTGTGCGGTTCTTCAAATCACGATTAAATTGGTACATCGTCGAAACAATGGCTCGTATGCGAGGTTTCACGCTCGAAAGAGCTTCGAAATGTGTATTTAATACGGCGTGCGATTGTGCCGCGTATTGATTTTTCATTAGATCCCGTGTTTATAGAAGGGCTTTTCTTTAATGGACCTCTGTTTCGAAATTTGGCTCGCAGCCGCCGGTTATACGTATAATTGATCGATATTTTACATTGTACAATGTATTCTATGATAGAAGTGGTTAGGGTTAAAGTCAACGTTGGCTTTTTAAAATTTCGTCCGAGTGTGGAGACCTAGAGAAGTAACAGTTGAGAGGTTTTTTTTCCATTTTTAGTTTTCGATTGGTATGTAATTGTGCGTGGGATCGCATTCGGGTTATTTTTCTTTTTTAATTGACGTCTAATGGTGTGTATTAAGTGATGGAATGTTGAAAACTCGAGTAATTCGAGGATTTTTTATTCATTAATAACTTTTGTGGTCGATTGTTTATTTTGGTGTAAAGTGTCGTTGAAAACATCGAGAATGATATTTATCATCCGTGGTGTCAAAAATTCTTCTATATGTTCTCAAAATGGGGGAGAGGGGAAGCTTTTTAACCAATATTTATATTCTTGTTATGCTGGTTGTGGAACATATCGCCTTCTGTTTGGTAATGCTGCAATTCCAACTACAAAAGAATATTAAGTATGTTGGTGAATTTATCGATTCCAAGATTTGTGGCCTTGTTGTGTGAAAATAATTCAAAATTCAAATGCAGAATCTATTTTTGATTCGAATCTCGAATTTGTATTATTTTTGATGCATTTTCAACTCTTTTTATTCAGTTGCGCCATTTTTTTAAATTTCTGAAATCTTTCTTTGTATTTATTTTTTTTATGTCAAATCGGGTGTTATTTATTTACAAAAATCACCACCTCTTGAGACACTAAGATGATAAATTTCCAATTTTCCCTAATTTTTACTCCATTAAATATTTAATTCCTTTCAAAATCACTAAAAATATCAGGCTCAGATTTAAGCGAGACTGAAATTCTCGAAAAGAGCAAGTTCGAAAGCCTTTGTAATGAAAATTTAAATTTTCTAAATTAATTTTTTCGATTTTTGGCAAATTTGACATGAGAATATGACTTTTTGGATTTGGAAATATCAGATTGAGGAAAAAAAGTTGAACATAGTAAAAATTGTTGTAATTTCCATAATCATTTAAAATATGATTGAATCACTAAAAAAATCATGAAAATTGTTGAAAGTGTTGTTGAAATTATCAAAAATTTCATTTTTCTGCGAAGATCTATTAGTTTTTGGCCAGGGACTTAGTTTTCGAGATTTTTGCAATCAAAATGTTTTTAGCGTAGGATATGCTCTTGCGATGACCAAAGCCGCGAAAAAGGTAACGAAATTCCGTGACGTTGACTTTAAGACATTTTGTACGAGTTTTTTGGGCTTCGAAAAATTTTCAGTTTTCCATTCCCTTTATGGACTTGTAAAATTTCAGAGATAATCCCGACTCTTTGATATTTTGTAAGATAAAAAATGCTGCAGTTTTTAGCCAAAATTATCATTTTTTTTATCGAAATCATCATTTTATGTCATTTGTCATTTTTTGTTGAAATTGTGATTTCCAACAGAAAATTGTCATTTCAAGGTAGAAAGTGTCAATTTTTGATCAAAATTGCTATTTTTGTTCAAAATTGTCATTTTTGGTCATTTTTTACTTTCTCGCCTGACAGTCATTCTTTGTAAAAATGGTCATTTTAAGTTAAAAACTGTCATTTTTGGTCAAAATTGTCATTTTTTTGGGTCAAAAATCATCATTTTTTGTCATTTATTATTTTCTTGCCTAACTGTCTTTTGTCGTAGAAATTGTCATTTTTTGTAAAAATTGTCATTTTTTGTAAAGATTGTCATTTTTGGTCAAAATTGTCATTTTTTTTGGTCAAAATCATCATTCTTTGTCATTTTTAATTTTATTGTCTAAACTGTCAATTTTTGTGAAAATTTTCATTTTTTTGTAAAAATCATAATTTTTTTGTGAAATTTATAATCTTTGTTCAAAATTGCCACTCGCTCAAATTTTTACTTTTGTTCAAAAATTTTCATTCTTGTTCAAAATTGTAATTTCTGGTCAAAATTGTTATTTTTGGTCAAACTCGTCATTTTTTGTAAAAATTGTCATTTCAAGGTAAAAACTGCAGTCATTTTTGGTAAAACTCGTCATTTGTGGTCAAAATTGTCATTTTTTTAGGTCAGAATCATCATTTTTTGTCATTTTTCATTTTCTTGTCTGAACAGACATTTTGTGTAAAAATTGACATTTTTGGCCAAATCGTCATTTTTTGTCATTTATTATTTTCTTGCCTTGACTGTCATTTTTTGTGAAATTTGTCATTTTTGGAAAAACTTGTAATTTTTGGTCAAAATTTTCATTTCAAGGTAAAAATTGACATTTTTGGTCAAAATTGTCATTTTTTTAGGTCAAAATAATTTTTTTTGTCATTTTTCATTTTCTTGCCTGAACAGACATTTTTTGTAAAAATTGACATTTTTGGTCAAACTTGTTATTTTTTGCATAAATCGTCATTTAAAGGAAAAACCGTCACTTTTGGTCAATATTGTCATTTTTTTGGTCAAAATAATAATTTTTTGTCATTTATTATTTTCTTGTCTTGACTGTCATTTTTTGTGAAAATTGTCATTTTTAGAAAAACTCGTAATTTTTGGTCAAAATTGTCATTTCAAGGTAAAAATTGACATTTTTGGTCAAAATTGTAATTTTTTTAGGTCGAAATCATCATTTTTTGTCATTTTTCATTTTCCTGTCTGAACAGTCATTTTTTGTATAAATTGTGATTTCAAGGTAAAAACTGTCATTTTTGGTCAATATCGCCATTTCTTTTGGTCAAAATCATTTTTTATTTTGTTGTCTGAACTGTCATTTTTTGTAAAAATTATCATTTTTTGTAAAAATTGTCATTTTTGTTCAAAATTGTTATTTCTGGTCAAAATTGTCATTTTTAGTCAAACTCGTCATTTTTTGTAAATTTTGGTAAAACTCGTCTTTTTTGGTCAAAATTGTCATTTTCTTAGGTCAAAATCATCATTTTTTTGTCATTTCTCATTTTCTTATCTGAACAGCCATTTTTTGTAAAAATTGTCATTTCAAGTTAAAGCCTGTCATTTCTGGTCAAAATTGCCAGTTTTGGTCAATATTGTAGTTTTTAGTCAAAATTGTCACGTTTGGTCAAAGTTGTCAATTTTGGTCAAAATTGTCATTGTTTTTGTCCAACTTGTGAATATTTTCGTCAAATTTGTCATCTTGGTCATTTTAGGACTAGTATGGAAATAGAAATGATCAGTGCGGACCCATGCGTGACTTTTTTTCATTTTCAAAACCAATAAAATGAACCATTCGAACTTTCATACAGTTTAGTCACAACTCGCAATTCATACGACGACGACTCGATGACCCAGACGCCATTTAGAAAAACACCATCCAATGATTGCGATTGCGAATGCAACAGCTCGATAATTTGTCAAGCCACATCGTCCAACGAATACCTCAATTTGACAAATAATTTCGATCAATCTTTTCCTATGGGCCAGCGACTCCCCCTCCCCCCTTGCAACAGGGCGACAACAATAACATACGCAGAAAAAAAAACCATCATAACCAAGCACGACACAATACACGTTCAAACGATTCAATCAGAATTTCTCGCGATTATTTTCATCACGCGATGTACTAGCAACTACGCATACAGGCTAAACATATGTTGTATATTACCAAACCGAACCAAGGCATCTATAGACCTAAAATGGCAACATGGAGTATGATATTTTTACGCGTAAAAAAAATACATATATACGCCAATTCGATGGTAAAATATGGTTCGATTTAATGTGATAAAATGAATTGTTAAACATCGTAGCAACAGTTTGAATATATTTTTTCGCATTCATGTCGAAACTGTTAAAGCGTTTAGCGTTATAAAGGAAATATATTTGTTAAAGGCTTTCGCAGCCTTTTATAAAAAGACACATAGGAGAAGAAGAAGAAGAAAAAAAAAAGCAAGACTCGTTTTATTATTCATGCCATTTTGAATGATACGCGCCGCGACGTGTTCATTGTTACCAGACGCCAACGGTGGTATTGGACTATACAAGAAGCAAAGAGGAGCTTTATATACGTACATACGTTTACCTGTATAAACCATTTACACGTCGAAGTAATTCAACTTTTAACGTGTGTATAAAATTCGTCGTTTAAATATTTATTCAGGGGTGAGCATTCGGATTAAGATGGGGGGGGGGGTTTAATTAATACGACAACGAAGATTATCCAAGATGCAGGCGATCGTTTAGATTCGATGTACGCGGCGGTAGTATAATCTTAAAAGTAAATGAAGTCTTTTGAGTTAAAAACGCCTTAAGCGCCGGGGTATTATGCAATCTGGTATACAAAACAGGGCGAGTTTTCATTCATCTAATAAGGGCCGACGTCGACGACGCTCACGATGCAGTACATTTTAATCTGAAATAAAATGGAATTAAGCCAAGTACGCGATATACCTTTATCCTTATTTAAAATCTTTGCTTTAACGATGTTTCGCCGAGCTGTGTAAGTACGTTTCGAATGCGTCTCGTCGTAGGTACCTTCGTATATATATAGGTAGTTTCGCGAGCAAAAACTTTTTACTTTTTTGCTATGTGTGTGTGCGCGCCGCAGCATCGTCACGGTACGCTGAATTAGTTGAAGAAGCAACCCCCATCGGTCGTAGTATTCTTTAAGATTATACGAGCCAAGGTGCGGTAACATGGTGGAGGTGTAGTCATCACGATACCGCGGATCAGATGTTGTATAAATGGGTCAAGTATTTCTACCCATTTTAATACCATCTTTTCTCATGGTTACTGGCTTCATTTCAGCTTCATATATACGACGAACGGGAGTACATTACGGAGCGAGAGAGCTAACAATACCTACGCTCCCTTTGCTTCGATGATAATGTGTGAAAAATTCGAACTGCCGAAGGAATAACATTTTCTATTGAAAGTTACCTATACGTAGAGCATCTGAGACTATTATATTCTCGTCGTTGCCGCGGAGATGCTGCCGCAGCCAGCGAAGAGTTTTAAGGTAAAAATCTATACGAGGTTTTCCATTTCCGTTACGTCTCATTTGGCGTATCTCTTCTCTCTTATATACGAGTACGTCGCTTTATAAAACTTTTTCGCGAGGCTGAAAAAAAAACTCGACGCTTTTTCCATCGCTGAATTCGTATCATATGCCAATGATGTTTAAGCATAACCTTCAACTTTTTCACATTTGTTTACCGAGTCTGTATTTTTTTTATTTACGTAATCTACCTTTTTTAGTGGATTTTTTTTCAAATTATGGGAATTGCGTTAGGCCTTGGTTTAGAAGAAGGGGGAGGGGGGAGGACTTTTGATCATATTTTTGGTCCATTTAAATGACTGATGGTTTTAAAAATGAAAAAAAAACCTTCAACTACAAAAATCTCGAAAATTAAGCCCCCTGGAAAAAAACTCAATAGCTTATAAGAGAAAGAAAATTTCCAGCTCTACAACTTTCATCCCCTGCACTTTTTTCGTAGCACCCTAAGTTTGGCCAGAAAAGCCATGTTTATATGAAATTTAATAAGTCGATAATTTCAAAAATGAAATAACTTTGACCGCAAAAATCTCAAAAACTATAAGCCTCCCGAAAAAAATAATAGTTCTTAGGTGAAAGAGAATTTCGAGCTGTGCTATTTTCATCCCTTACATTTTTTTCGTGGCACCCTTAGCTTGGCCAGAAAACTCATGTTTATGGGAAATTTACGAAGTTGATGCAATTTTGTGTTTTTCTTTATTGGCATTTTTCAAAACCATCGACTCTTGTACATTACCCACAAACGTGGATTTTCTGGCTTAACTGAGGGTGCTACGAGAAAAATGCAAGGGATGAAAATTGTAGAGCTTGAAATTCACTTTCTCCCATGAGCTATTAGTTTTTTTTCTAGGGAGCTTGGTTTTCGAAATTTTTGCAGTCGAAGTGTTTTAGCATAGGATATGCTTTTGCGATGGCCTAACCTGCAAAACAGTGGCGAATGGGAGAGATGTCAGGGGGTCTGGACCCCCGTCACCACCCTCTCCAACCCCTCAACTACCGAAAAGTTGAAAAAAATATGAAATTTAAACTTTTAAATGCCCTTTTCAACAAAATTTTTCATTCTGGCGGTATCTTTAAAAATTTTCCATGAAATTAATTTTTTTTTCACAAAGACACCCCTCTCCCACCCACCCTACACTGCCTGTCTGGCTACGCCACTGCTGCAAAATAGTCACGAAAATGAGTAATAACGCTGACTTTTAGACATTTTGTCAAACATTCTTGTACTTGAAAAAATTTTCAGATTTCCACTTTTTGGATTTTAAAAATTTGAGAAAGAATGCTGACTTTTTTGCAATTAAAAAAAATTTCAAATTTTTACTGACTTATTTTAGGAATCAGAGTAACTTTCAGACATTTTGTCGGACTTTTTAGACTTATTTGACTTGAAAAATTTCTCAGAATTCAAACGATTTTTAGAACTTGGAAAATTTTAGATATTACGCTACTTTTAGACATTTTTTCAAACTTTTTGGACTTGGAAAATTTTTGAAAGTTCAAATGACATTTTGGATTTGAAAATTTTTTAACTTTATGGGCTTGAAAAATTTCAAGAAAGTTCAAATCAGACATTTTGTCAGATAATTTTTACCTAATACTGACTTTTGTACATTTTGTCAAACTTTTTTGAAATTTTCAAATTTTCAAATTTTTACTGGCTTATTTTATAAATTAGAGTAACTTTCAAACATTTTATCGGACTTTTTAGACTTTCTGGACTTGAAAAATTTCTCAGATTTTAAACGATTTTTAGGATTTGGAAAGTTTCAGATATTACGCTGACTTTCAGACATTTTGTCTGACTTTTTTGAACCTGGAAAAATTTTCAGATTTCCACTTTTTGGATTTTAAAAATTTGAGAGAGAATGCTGACTTTTTGGCATTTTTTTAGAATTTTCGGCAACTAAAAATTTTTTCAAATTTTCACTGACTTATTTTAGAGATTAGAGTAACTTTCAGAAATTTTGTCGGACTTTTCAGACTTTTTCGACTTGAAAAATTTCAAGAAAGTTCAAATCAAACATTTTGTTAGACAGATTTTTACCTAATGCTGACTTTTAGACATTTTGTCAGACTTTTTTGAATTTGGAGAAATTTTCAGTTTTCTACTGACTTTTGTACTTGGAATTGGATTTCGAAAACTTTTCCAAAAAATTCCATACGAAATTCACTCACGAAAATTCGTTACGCTGACTTTTAGATATTTTGTTTGAACTTTTTGCATTTGAAAAATTTTTCCGACTTCAAATGATTTTTTGAACTTTGAAAATTTCAAGAAAATTCTAAATATCGCGAATTAATGGACTTGAAAAATTCTATGACCAAAATCACGTCCTGTGTTTTGTAGTTTAATGTTTAGTATGAAATTGGGAGGGGGAGGGGGGATCTTTATCCAAATCTAAGGGAAACTCGGCTTTTCGGACCTCGTCAAGTAGACTTCGCCTCTCTGGATCCTTTCTTTGGTTCTGTTTCCACACTGCGTATGAAAATATTAAACATAGAATGTGCAGCCATGTCACTGAGTTACTTTTTTCAGAGAGAGTTACTTTTGGTCACTTTTTACGTTGAAATGTTACTAGGTATTGATTTCGTTTCAAAAATTTATATTTTGGAGAAAATTCCCCAAAAAAAATGAAAAAATTTATAATATTTACAGAATTTTTTTTTCAAAAAAAAGTGAAAAATTAAAAAAAATATTATCATGGTGGGGGGGGGGTGATGAATTTCTATGTAACAAAATCTCCTAGAAGTCAGCTTGATTTCTGTTTTTTTTTCTAGTCAAAAAAGTCGTTTGAAGTCTAAAAAAAATTTTAATCAAGTCCAAAAATCCAAGTCAAGTTTAACGTCTGACAAAATGTCTAAAAGTCATCATTGGGAAGACGTTTGTGACGCAATTAGATTGATCCAATGTCTAAATGTCAGCGTGATTTATTATTTTTTTCCAAGTCTAAAAAGTCGTTTGAAATCTCAAAAAAAAGTCCAATGAGTGAAAAAATGTCCAAAAGTCAATCAAAAAAAAAGTTAAAGATCTCAGAAATTTTGTAAGTTCAAAAGTTGAGTCAAGTCAGATTGTTCCAAAATAATTTCTGTCTAACAAAATGCCCGAAAGTCAGAATGATTCAATGTAATTTCTGTCAAACAAAATGTCTAAAAGTCAGCGTAATTTCTGAATTTTTCTCCAAATCCCAGAACTTTGAAGTCGTTTAAACTCTCAAAAATTTTCCCAAGTCCGAAAACTCTTGATAAACTTTTTTTTTTTTTTTTAAAGTCAGATAAAATTTCTGTCTTACAAAATGTTTAAAAATCAGCGTGATTGCTAAATTGTTTTCCAAGTCCAAAAAGTCAAAAAAAATGGGTAAAAAAATGTCTAAAAATCAATTTCAAAAAAAATTTTCAAGTTCAATATCATGGCAAAATGTCTAACAGTAACTTCCTAATTCATCCCAACCTCTTTTTAGGACTCAAAAAGTGTATTTTGGGGGTTATTTTTCTCACGTTGAATAGCCTGTAAGACCGAGGAACGGGGGGCGTGAGGGGGTTTCAAAATTTCATCATAAGTTTAGTTCATGCCGCCCTGATGTGCTTTTTGTAAGTTTTGGGGGGAGGTGCCTATTTGTGGGAGCTTCAGAAGGAAATCAAAGGAACATTTTCTTCTGAAATTTGCACCACCGATGAGGATCTATATTGTATCCAAGATATTAAAATTTCAGCTTTCTAGGCCATCTTCTCCCCTTTTAAGTGCCCAAAAAGTGCATTTTGAGTCCATTTTTTTCATCTCGAATATCCTGCAGCCGCCCCCCCCCCAATGGTGCTAGCGAGGCCAACGTTTCATCGTAAGTTTGGTTCATGTTCTTGATGTGTCTTTTGTAGGTTTCAACTTTTGGACCCTTTTCAGACCCTTGTGTAGAGTCAAAAATCGAATAAACTAAACTAATTTTCGAAGAAGATACAAATTTGAAAAAAAAACAGCTCCCAAGTAGCGGCTTCACTGCTACAGCTTTTCTTCCTTTCTACTTCTTGCAGCCAAAAAAAGTATACTTTTCAATACCGATCTCGTCATCACCTCGCCGGAAAATTCTAATATTAAAATCGAGCCCTACTTATCCACTCGACTCCTCTTTTTTCCAACTTACCACCTCCTCGAATTGTTTTCAAACTTTTTTCAAAGACAAACTCACGCCGACGAAATCTTCTGGCACACAATGCCTTACACGAGTGCGATGTCGTGCGAACGACGTCAACGCTTTTACACCGAATCTAACGTGACACGTATACGGTTCCTTATCAAAAGCGACGTATATGTAACTAGACAGATGAGTTACATCTTGACGAAGTCTTTTTCCTGCTGTTGCAACGTATATGTATTGTATACCGCCGCATGTAATTCGATGACGTTTTCAGCGTTTCTAGGCAATGCCGAAATGGCGAGAACTGAGAACTGAGAAGCTCGACGAGAATAAGTTTTAATTTCATACGTCGTAACGTCGTCGTCGAGCCGTCACCTGTCACCGGTTCCGTGCAACTAGCTAAACTAATAAAATAATGTTATCAGTTTATCGCCGCAGCGTCAGATTGATTTCCTTTTTAACTATTCATGGTACAAGCAGCAAGCCAATCAATGTTTGCATAAATGAATCAACTGCTGTGCTGGGGAACTTTCAGTGAGAAAAGATAGGTATGAGTTGATGTGAAAATAATGCTGATTTCGATGTTTCAAATGTTTTGAAAAAATCTCAGGGTGTTTAAGAGCTCATAGAAGTCATGGAAAAATCATTGATTATGCAAAAAATTACTAGGTCATAGAAAAGTCATCGATTTTTGACTTTTTATTCCGCAAAATTCAGAGAGAGTTATATTTAATTTGAATTTTTTTCGTTTTTTTGTTTTTTGTAAAGTTAAAAAAATTTTCCAGGAAAAAAACATTTGATATGTAAATATAGTGGAAAAAGTCATGGATAGATTTCTAAAAAAAAAAAAACCATTAATATAGACACCTTAAGTCTTCAAAATGTCGTCAGTGTTGTAAAAATTGTCAAAAAAAATTACGCAAAATGTTGGCTAAATTACCTGGTAACAACGTTAATTCATCTCCCTTTAAAAAAAAAACTTCTGAAAAATTGCTGGTAATTTATTAAAATTTCAGACAAAACTGGTTATCACTCTTTCACCCTGTCTCGTTTCAAGTTGCATCATTGTTCCTGAAAAATACTTCCTTTCGGCTTGTTGAGAAAGTAAAATATGTTATTTTTATGCCTATTTTCCGCTCCGCTGGCAAAATCTGGTCACTTAAGAACGCTATTTTACGGTCAAAGATGATGTCTTCGAATACTCGGAGTATGCTTTCGCCACGATAAAGCTGTAGTTACCTTTGTAAGGGTGGAAATTTTGCTACAAAGAAAACGAGGCGAGGTTGTGGCTATTTATACTCGAATGTTTTTTTAAGGGGGAAGGAATTTTTTTGCCTTATATATACGGTGTATTAGAATTGACAAAGTGTATAACAACAGTGTTTTGCCGCAGCCGCGAGAAAAGAATGAAAAATATATTTAACGATGAAATGAATTTTAACGTTTATTTTTTTCCTCTTCTTTTTTTCCTCTTTTTGTGCTCGAGATTTTAATGATTGTTTGATGATAGTCGTTTTTCTGCGTAAAGGTCATTAAAAGAGCTTAGGTTCTTTTGTGTATTGTTCGACAGAAATATATTAGGCGTTTTTCGCCAGTTTTTACCTTATTGTTGGGCGAATTAATATTTTTTCTATCGAGATGCTCATTTCGAGTCGAAATTACTTCCTTTTTTTTCGACGAAGGTAACTTTGTGTTTCCAAATCGGTGAATGCGAAAAGCGAAGTGTACAGGGTGTTCAGGTAGCAGTGCAGCGCCTTCAAATCAGTGATGCAGATACCCAAACTACATAAGAGTATGCTTGTTTGCTGACCCCAGGATTTGAAGGGGTAAAGTTATGCATTACTCTTGGTAGATGTTTCAAAACGTCATAATTCCGCTGATAATATAGATAGGAATTTTTTTTAATACTTTCTTGTAGAACTTTTCAAGCTCTACAAAATAAATTATGTTCATATTTTGCCTAACTCTAAAATTGAAGGAGCTACAATAATTTGAAAATTTAAAAGCTTCATAACTCCTTCAATTTTCAAGTTATGCAAAATTTTGTGAAAATCATTTTTGTTGAACTTTTCAAGCTCTACAAAATGAATAAATAATTTTTTACTCTACTCCAAAATTTAAAACATAAAGAGACCATTTTGAAAAAATTTTGAGAAGAAAAAATTGAATTTTGAGAAAATAACGTAACTTTTCAGGTTTTTAATGGTTGTGCTCCTTCAATTTTAGAGTTATGCTATAAATGATTGCCTCAATTTGTGGAGCTCAAAAAGCTCAACAAAAAATGGCTCTTGCAAAATTTTATCTAACATGAAAATTGAAGGAGTTATGAAGCCTATAAATTTTCAAATCACTGTAGTTCCTTCAATTTTGGAGATAGGCAAAACATTAATATAACCCATTTAAAAGAGCTCAAAAAGTTCAACGATAATGATTCCTACAAAATTTTGCATAACTTCAAAATTGAAGGAGTTATGGGGCCTATAAATTTTCAAATTATTGCAGCTCCTTCCATTTTGGAACTAGGCAAAACAGGAATGAAACTCATTTTAAAGAGCTCAAAAAGTTCAAAAAATTGATGCTCACAAAATTTTGCATACCTTGAAAATTGAAGGATTTATGGGGCCTACAAATTTTCAAATTGTTGCAGCTCCTTCAATTTTGGAGTTAGACAAAACATGAATATAACTCATTTTAAATAGCTCAAAAAGTTCAATAAAAATGATTCTTACAAAATTTTGCATAACTTGAAAATTGAAGGAGTTATGGAGCATACAAATTTTCAGATTATAGTAGCTCCTTCAATTTTGATGTTAGGCAAAACATGAATATAACTCATTTTGAAGAGCTTGAAAAGTTCCACAAGAAAATTTCAAAAAAAATTTGCCTATCTATACAGGGTGTCTCAGTTGAGAGTAACCACCTTCCAACTAGTAAGTAGGCAACCCATTCTGAGCCCAAGTTGATATGTTTGCCTACCCTTGGAATTGAAGGGGCAAAGTTATGTTCATTCGAATTTTTATTTTGAAATTTTGTGCATTATTTTTGATTTGTCATAGAAATTTTTCTACAATAGGTAGAGGGTTGCGGTTTGCGCCATTCAGAGGAGCACTCATTATAGTTTTTTTATGCGAACGGTTTTTTGGTTAGTTGATCAGAAAACTCCAATAGTTGATAAAATATTCGAAAAAACTGAAACAAATTTCTATTTTTTCTCATTTTTATTAAAATTTAGAAAAATTTCTCGTATTGACCCACCATTATTATGAACTCAATTTGTATCAAAAAGCATGCTCTTTCCAATGGTGCAACCCCCAGATTTCTATCTTGTTTGAATTTAAAGTTATACGTAATTAATTTTATGAAAAAGACGTAGAAAAATTTTTATGACAAATCAGAAATAATGAATATTTCTCCTGGGCACAAAAGGATCAAACCCATTTACCTCCATATAGATCTCATTAGATTCAACCAGACTTGAATGAATCCAAGCAGAAAGACAAATTTTGGATATCAAAAATCGAGAATTCTAAGATCAAATTCAATCTAATATTTTTTTAAACAGATTTGTTTAATTTTCTCATACGTATGTAGCTTCCAAATATCAACAGAAACATCAAAAGACTCACAAAACATCTCAAACAGACAACTCATGTCGCACTAACCCCATCACCAAGAACCAACCCTAACGCAAAACCTCGATATGCAAACTTTCCGCAGTCTCGCAATTACTTATGTACGAATCAAGTTACCTACGCAAGCCTTAACAGGGTATCAAAGTAGGCAACTTATTACACAGACAAACATACTCAGACGTCGATAAAGTTGCACGCAGCTGAATTTATATACAAGCGCACTGCAGGCACATCGTATAGTTCGTAGGTACCATTCAAATACCCAGATGTCAATAGAGTTGCCATGTTTTCAAGCCTTAGCTTCGTAAACCCACACAGGCAATTCTTTCAACGCCGACCTTAATAAAACTGTCCGAAAGACTTGATACGGGGGTGAAAAAAAAAAGTAGAGCGACAGAGAGAAGGAAAAATGAACTCGGACGAAATATTACTACAGACGGTTCGTATAACATTTTCATCTCTCGGTTTAATCCTACACCAAAGTTAAACGGACGAATAGCAGTTTATTTTTCATATTCTCAAATACACGACGAATATAAACGAAAAATTAATTTTTCCAGTTAATTATCCGCGTGTACCTTTGATCGAACGAGGCCACCGTGCTCCCCGCCGCCACCAAATTCATATTAAATCCGGCGACCGAACCGTACAATGTTAGCTTTTCATTAGATAAAACAACAACGCGGCCTCACAGAGAAAAAAACCTCCTTTATGCCGAAAATTTTAATACAAAACCGCAGAACGCGGGATGTAAATGAATCGAGCCAGCGACCCTCGTAAAAATAAAAGAAACCCTCGAATGTTTACACAAATTGTATTCTATTATTTTACTTTTTAATAACCTGGCTCGTAAACGAGTGGGCTAAAAAATTAACATCGACTCGAGCGAAGAAAAAAAGGTATTCAGGTAAAAATGAAATTTCATAATTAAATTTTCGATTTCGGATTTTTTTCATTCTCTCTTTTTCTTTTAAGCCAGACGATAAAATCAGATTATAAAAGCGAGAGTGAACGAGAAGAAGAAAAACGCAAACGTAGCCCAATTCGGCTGTTTTTTATTTATGGATGACAAACTCGAGACACTTTCGGTAACTTCAATGTCGATAATTCGCTCGGGATAGGCAGCGAGAATTTTCTGCTAACTTCGTAAATATCGATCTGGTCGCAATTTCGGGCTCTAATTAAGATTAATTCGTAGACCGAAAACAACATTCTTTTCTTCTTTCTTACGCGACATTCCCTACCATTTCTTCTCGTCCCGTACTCGAATTTTTATCGGTATATAAAATTCGCCCGATCATCAATTACCATTGCTAATTGCCCTAAGGTCTTTTGGTGTTCGGTATCTACCTTGAAAACACGCCGCTGGTGTACTAAATGTCGACCCATCTTTGTCGCATTTTGCTCATGTACGAATTTTACCCCTTTCGTTTCGCCAACGACCCGACGACAATTCACACTTTGCATCTGGTCCCGAGCAGACCTTGTAATCGTCCTCGCGGGGGTATTCGAGTAACAATCACGATAATAAATTTTCACTCTTTTTAAAATGACTCGACAAACGAGACAAATCCAAGAACCACTAAGCGCTGCAGGACGTAATGAGAAAACGCCGCTGGTCACCCAGGAATTAAAAACACCGAATTACTATTATCGCGCTCGTCTCATATAATACTATTTTTTTTTCATTGTAACCCTCCCCCCACATTCGTGTAAATACATACGACATCAAAAAGCCGAGCAATATCTCGTAATGTTGCCTCGAATTACATTTAGTACGAAAATGGAAATACGACTCGCTGACGAACCCAACACTTTGTCAACCATACCAAAAAAAAAAAAGAAAAAAACACCATTCAAACCCGTAAGAATTAATTAATCCTACAGGGTGTTCCGGTAGTAGTATACCGCCTTCAAACCAGAGATGCAGCTACCCAAACGACATAAATGTATGCATGTTTGCCGATCTCAAATTTGAAGGGGGAAAATTATGCACTAGTCCTGGCAGATGTTTCAAAACGACGTATCATCGCTGATAATATGGATAGGCAATTTTTTTTTGAAACTGTCTTGTAGAACTTTTCAAACTCTACAAAATAAATTATATTCATGTTTTGTCTAACTCTAAAATTGAAGGAGCTAAAATGATTTGAAAATTTGTAGGCTTCATAACTCCTTCAATTTTCAAGCTAGGCAAAATTTTCTAGATATCATTTTTGTTGAGCGTTTCAAGCTCTACAAAATGAGCTAATAATTTTTAGCATAACTCTAAAATTGAAAGAGCTGCAACCATTAAAAAGATGAAAAGTGACATTATTTCTCAAAATTCCATTTTTTCTATTTGAAACTTTTTCGAAATGGTCTCTCAAGGTTTCAATTTTGGAGTTGGGTAAAAAATTATTAACTCATTTTGTAGAGCTCAAAAAAGTCAACAAAAAATGACTCTTGCAAAATTTTGCATAACTTGAAAATTGAAGGAGTTATGAAGCCTACAAATTTTCAAA
>FIZU01040322.1:0-17446 GCA_900064475.1 Pseudococcus longispinus | reverse complement strand
GCCGGCGAAAAGGGTCGTCCTTGACGCACAAACTGTGCAATATATCAGGGCAAGTAAACAGACGATTCAACCTAGCGAGCTTTTCAGTCGCAAACAAGTAATGGTTGAATTGTCAGCTGGACAATTCAACATCTCGTACGTAACTTTCGTAGTATTGTTCACAAAAATTTCTGTATTCTGAATTTTTTTAAAAGAAGTGTTGAGATCAGAGCTTGACCAAATAACCATTGCGTCCTTTCAGCCCTTTGTGATGTAGAAGCCATGAATTATCTAGAAAACAAATGATCTTTCATTTACTTAGTCAAAAATATCCATTAAGGTGGTTTTTTTTTACATATGGCGTATTTACCCGCGCATAGTTTTGGCAATTTTTTGAAAAATTTACAAATTTTGAAAATTTTTTCTAGCTTACACACAAGTGCAGGCTTGAATGTCGTTATGTAGTTGGAAAGCGTATAGAAATATCTTTTTAATGATATAAAAGAAGTTGTACTTATCATTTCTTGAAACGGTTTCGTTTTATTTTCATACTTTTAATTAAAATTTCGAAAAAATTATTAGAGGATTCAAAAAAGTTCTACAAAAATTTCATTTTCTCTTATCACCGGCATAAACAACAACACTGTTCTGAAACTTGATCAGGGTAATAGTTTCAACATCGAGACCAAGTTACAAGCGATACTTGGTGGTTATTTCATGAAGTAATCACATTTTTCGGGATATGGCGGTATTGCCCTACCTGGCGGTCATGCCCGCGGGTACCTTACTTACTGCCTCCTCCCTTCAAGTACTACCACACAAAATCGGTAAAATTTTTGAAAAAAAATTGCACAAATAATACATCCTCAAACAGGATTGGCTCTTTTTTTGAAAAATTGTTTTCCCCAAATTTTCAAGAACAAATTTTCCAAGTTCTTTAAACTCATTTAAATGAAGGACTTATGTAGAGGCAGATGATCATTTCTACTCAAACTGCAAGATTTGACACAGTAAGTAGATGAAATATGCAGAGTGGCAATTTTTATAAATGAAGGCTTATTTGATTTGATTTGAATCGAGGGCAAAATTGGTAAATATATCAGTAATAGAGAAGCAAGGAATTGACCAATAAAGTAAAATGTAAAACCAAAAAGGAATTTTCAGTTTCTTCCAGAAAATAATGAAGAAGCTGGTCGATTAAAAATTTGAAAAACACAAAAATTATAAGCTTGAAGAACAATTTTAAAAATCACATCAATAGTTCATCTTTTAATACAGAGGGGTCCATTTAGAGGGTCGATGGGTTTGAAAATTAAAAAAAAACACTGACTGCGAAAATCTTGAAAGCTATGCCCCCTAGAAAATAACTAATAGCTCATGAGAAAAAGAGAATTTCAAGGTCTTCAATTTTCATTTTTTTTCGTAGCACTTTTTGTTGGCCCGAAGCGTATGTTTACAGAAATTGTACAAAGTCGATAATTTTTTGTTTTGTTTTTTTCCCCTCAAAATCATTGACATTTGCACTTTTCCCATAAAGCTGGATTTCCTTACCAAAGAAACGGCGCTACAAAAACGATGCAAGGAATGAAAATTTCAATGTTACAAATACTCGTTTTCCGTACAGCTATTAGTTTATATCTAGGGGGCTTAGTTTTAGAGATTTTTGGAGTCAAGAGTTGTTTCATTTTTTTGAATTACCGACTTCATAAATTTCCTATAAACATGAGTTTTTTGGCCAAACAAAGGGTGCTATGAAAAAATGCAAGGGATGAAAATTATAGAACTTTAAATTCTCTTTCTTTTACGACTCATTGGTTTTTTAGGGCGTTTAGTTCAAGAAAGTTTTGCAGTCAATTTTTTTTTTTTTTTTTTTTTTTTTTTTTTTTTTTTTTTTTTTTGAAACTATCGACTTTTTAAATGAGCCAGTTGATCTCAAAAATTCAATCAATGAATGAATTTTTCATATTTCTTCCACTTAATTACAAAGTGAATCAGCTGTCAACAATAATGGCAAATGCAGGGGCAGTGGGTGCGATGCTCCCAGTAGTATGATTACCATTGAAAACGAAACGTAAATTGAAGAATAATTACATCAAAAACAAAGATCACGAAACGATTTCAATAAAAATATCTTCATTTTTAAGTAAGTGTTTCCTTAGGAAATTAAAATAAGGGGAAGAAAGCTATTCCCAGATTAGGATTCAATTCGCTAATAAAATCTAGCGACTTGCGGCACTTTATAAGCAAATTGCATATCACACATATTGATATAGTTGCATTAGAATTTACTCTCAGGAACAATGATCATCTATGAGAAGTAACCGAAGTTGTATTCTGAAAAAAAACAGGCGTTATAAAATATGACCTGTGATTATTCCAATGCGTTTGTAGAAGTAAAATAAAATTGGTTTCAAGGGCAATTAAACTATGTATCTTCTGCGATGCACGCAGGAGTGGCAAAAATATGGGGAAGGGGTATGGAAACAATTTTTAATGATGATGATATGAAAATACAAAATAAATGTGCATTCTGACGATACTCAAATATCACTGTCGATACTCACCAATCACGAAGAGAAAATATTTGTGAGAAATGCACGTCCTTCTCTAACCTCAACACTCCAACAGCCAAGACCTGTTGCATGGAACCCTTTTTCAAAAAGATATACAAACTTCGCAGCCAACAAAATTTCAGAAATGAGAAAGGTTATTTGAAAATACAGTAAAATCAAATGTACCGACATCTTACGTCAGATCAGTAGCCACAAACATCTGTAAAAAGTACACGTTCGAGTAGAAAAGTTGAAGTATCTCTCGACGCGTCATACAAAGATCCTAACATTGTGAAAATCGTAAGAAGAGGTGTTTCATCGAGGAAAAAAACAATTCTGAACGAACTTGTAATGAATTCAACAGATTTTTTTCCAGGTGGGCAAGTAAGCTAATCGATTTAGATAAAACCATAAGGGATTTATAGAAGTATGCTGAAAACAATCTATCGTTACCACTCGAGTAATCAAATGTTTGACCGAGAAGTAAGTAATTTTTTATGGTAACCTGATGCCAGCTGTGTCTTCGTGAAATTTCTTTTGAAAAATATGCTCAGAGCTTGATGCCAGTATTTACTATCATTTTTCAAGTTTAGTACTGATACCTTAGAACTTATTTATTCGATAGAAATGCATATTGTAATTTTTAATTTCTTGCGTGAATTTCCATCAGCATCATTTGCCACCTGAAAATGCAGATATTTGCGATTCGAAAATGGAAATTTTCAAATAGAAAGAACAAATTTCGTATTTTCCTTAATCATGGGTTCGCCATGTAATGGTTTTCACCTGCAAGTACATAGGATTCTACGCCGTGAATGAATAAAGGATATGCAATTTTATTAACATGTTCATTACACCATGAAAAGGTTTCGAGAACGCTCGATGGTCTTGAAGTTGCCTGGAGAGTGCAGATATGTGATTTTATTAACATCATTCGATTTTTTGAAGAGCGGTCACTTGTTTCTGGTTTATCATCTGGTTCTAGTTTACTTTTACACCGAACTATCCCATGAGAATGGCTGAAATTTTCCAAGTTCATAGAGTCATTTGGATTCTATGAATTTTTCCAACTCCAAGAGTGATCCAGGTTAACAACTAATGAATCATATGGGGCAAGAGACTCGTCAAAATTTTCTAGTCCACAAAAACCAGAGTAAATTCTCTGATGTTTTCCAACTCCCAAAAGTACTCTGGCTTATTACATTCCCTAAAATTTTTCAAGTTCAAAAAATTATTTGGAATTTCTACATTTTTCAAGTCCAATAAGTACAAAAAGTCATTTGGGGTAACAAAATTTTGTGACACAAAAATATGTTGCAAAAAAACTAGGCGGGCTGGGGGCAGAGCTCACCGGTATCCCCCGCATAAGTTCTATTTCCACAACACAAACAAATTTTGAACATTTTCTTAAAGTCATCTCGAGGTAATCTCATCTGTCTTGAAACTCAAAATATTATTCAGGTCTAAAAAGTCCTCTGTCTTAGAGAATCCTTCATTTTTTCCACGCATACAATGTGTAAAGTCTGACAAAATGTGTATGGAAGTCCAAAAAGTCTAAACTCTGACATAATGTCTAACAAACATCGCAAAGGAATCTCTCAAAATATTACGTTGGCCTCGACCCAAAACCTCGCAATTCTCGAAGCCTGGGGCAAAGTGCCCCTTCAGCCTTTCTCTGTACGAACCAGCCACTAAAAAATACGGACACAACTGAATTTTCAATATTACTCAATCTGAATCAGTTTGTTCTCATTTTTCAGAATTTATACAGATTTTCATGCGATTAAACAAGGGGACCGTGAAAGATACACCACATCGCGAATAAAAATCAGTAATAGGTATTTTCCCCAACGTTTTCAAAGGTTTCAACTTCAAATCCAACGTAAATTTTCAAATCATCTCCAGTATGGGAAAGCTGTACGATGCTAATGGCTGATAGAGGCAAAGGTTACCGAGGTGGAAACTGCTCACGAGTCTGGATTATGAGATTTTCAAAGGTGTTGATGGCTTTTCTAACCTCGATCTATTTTTAAATCTGAACTTAGTGTACCTCAAGTTACTCCGTTATTCAATCTCATTTACGACGGTAATTAAGGCATTGGTAATATTTGTTCTCGCGGTATTTTCAAACAACATGAATGGTAGGGGGAAGTCTGTAGAAAAAGGCAACTCGCGAGGCTATTACAATTAAACCACGTAGATATCCGAGTGCATGGCGGCGAGCTGAGATCCCCATTGGAGAAAATACAGTTAATTTGTGATTTAGTGTAAATTCTCGAGGTAGTATACTGCATAGGTTTCCTCCATACACTCGAATATATGTACATAAAAAACCCGACGACGCTGAATATTTTCCCACGTTTATATGACGATACGTACGATAGCCGATAGTACATACTAGCAAAGCCAGTCGCCGCAGAAAGAGATAGAACCATCAGAAGAACGAATCCAAAGAATATACATAAGGAGAAGCATACCGAGGTATGTTTATAGTAAAACGCGCGTAGGTCTGTAAACTCGTCGTAGAGAGACCGAGAGAGAGGTACCACATCTCGGCTTAGTCGTAATTCTCTCGGCTGAGCAGCATCCAAGAGCTAACATCCCGCTGATGCCAGACCGGCGGGGAGATTTTTATTGCTTTTGCATGTTGGCGCAAAATTCAAAAGAATTTTATCGAGAATGAGTGACCGCGAGGCCGCCATACCCATAGCCATGTTGAATAGTGTGTTCTTGAAGAGTGCCAGGCGCGCGCGCTCGCGCCTCGATATTTACGCCAATACGACCGTTTGCTCGAATATATTCGCGATAAAAATCTAGGTCGATTGATTTGTATAATGTCGATATGGGTTTTATGGAGCGTCTTTCGAAGGCGACGGAATTAGAAATATGTAATTCGATACCGGTCGCGATTACGTCCATTTGAATATTTGCACGAAAATTGCTGAATTTACGCGATTCCGTCGTAATAATGCTGGTTTCGAACGAGTCTTTGCAAGGTTTTCACCTTCGAGTAGGGAAAAAACAGATTCTTTGACGTGACAGTGTCCTAACACGTGAATCTTGCCAACTTGTCACCCCCCCCCCAATCAAGCTGAAAAAGCATATCACCCACACCTTTGCTTTTCCTCTTTCAGTCTTCCTGCTATGCCAAACTGAAGTGCACATTCCAATCTGACATAATAGATAACTGGGCTGTGTTTTTACAACTCTTGAAAAATGTTCAATTAAAATGTTTTACCAATGGATTTTAATGAGGAATAACCTCAAATCTTCGAGGGGGGTGTAAAGTATTGTGATAATAGTACGCTTATACCGTTGATTTTTCAAAGTGAAACATATTCCTGACGTGAGAAAAGTCAGACTTCTGGAGAAATTCTTGGCCCAGTTCCCCGGTGAAGTGGAGCAACAGGGCCACCCACCCTTTTCTCATCAGGGTGAAGCTGACGATACATGTGAGGTATCTAAACCTCTTCCTCGTACTTTTTACAGTATTTTCATTTTTTAGAACTTTTTCTACAATCAAATTAAACTTGTAAAATAAATGATGTTCTTAAAAAAGTAATTTCGATGCCGTTTTTGGCAAAATAACGTTAGTTGATTCACTATAAATGTTAAATTTGCGTTCAAAGACCTCAAATTAGTCAAAAACAACAGAAAAAAAAATTGAAATTCTTCAATTTTTATAGTAACCCAGTTGCCCCAAAATTCAAATTCATGTGGGGCAACTGGGTCATATAGCTTCAAATCTTCCTCAGTAGAATTTTCAATTCAATTTCACATCAAGCATGTACTTTTATCCCATCTGAACCAAAAAATCGCAAAAACATGTCAAATGGGTTGCATTCAAGCGGGGAAGGCGAATTGAAAATGGCGGATATCTATGCAATAAATAACAGTTTTGAGTAAAAAAAATCAAAAAACTTTGGTGCCACCTCAAGGTGAGTTGGAAATCATATGACAGTTGTTATGGTAAGTTTACGATGTAAATGTCACCATGCAACCATGAAACTGAAAAAGTCAGAATTTCTGAAAATCTTCAACTTCAAGTCCAGAAAGTCTAAAATAGTCTGACTAACTGTCTGAAACCTCTGAAATTTCCCCCAAGAAGTCTGCCTGACGATCTCAAAGTCAGCATTATCTCTGAAATTTTCCAAGTCCAAAAAGTCAGTGGAAATCAAAAAATTTTTCCAAGTCCAAAAAGGTCTGACAAAATGCCTTAAAGTCAGCGTGACGTAATTTCATGTCGTTTTTTGCAGGTTTGGTTGTCGCAAAAGCATTTTTGGCTGCCGAAGTTAATTACAGCACTTTGTGAAGAATTTTCAGTGTGCTGGAGAAAAGTTAGCTTTTGCTGGAGGCTTCAGATCACTTCGAAAACGGTCACAATCTACTGGGTGCGGGGGGGGGGGGGGGGGGGGGGTCGACTTCAGTAAATTAATATACTAACGGACCGTTTTTGCCATTTTAAAAAATTCATCAAAAATCGAGAAATCAACTTCAGCAGCTAAAAATTTGTTCATAAAGTGTTGGTGGCATGCTCTTTCAGTGAGCTAAAATTTCAGCTTGATCGGAGGTAACTAATTAACAGGATTCCCTTGTAAGCAGAAAATAAACCCCTGGTGAGGAAATACTAAATTAATTGGCTCGTTTCATGAATAATGTCGAACCATAATGTTCTTGAAATCTATTCCTAAATACATCGTCGAGCTGGGAAAAATTCAAAATAGGTCAACGAAATTGAAAGCGATCACCCTGAAAAAAAATGAAAGAAAAAAAAATATTCGCGAAACCTTTTCCATATACTAACCAACCATTCACTTTCGTTGGAATGTCTATAGCTACGTACATGCCCCGAAGTACCTTCCTCACTAGAGCATTTCTAATACCATACTCGATACATCGCCGCCCCTCACCCTTCCTCGTATTTCGCTTACCTCGTACGTATTTGTCACGAAAACTTATTTAATGCAAATTGCTCATTATCCGGAATAAAAGTCTATGGAAAGAGAAGGTGGTCGCAGTACAAGGTGGAATGATAGAAAATTTATCATTGTCGTCGCCGCGCCGGCTCGAACAACCGCAGGCCACGAATTGCGGTCTGGTGGCGAGCGGCGCTACCGACCGAAGCTGAAGCAGCCGTTTAAGGGAAATTATACCTGTAGAGAATTCGGCTACTGCACGAACCTTATTCTACGGATGGTGATCCTGATTTATAATAGGTCAAGGAGGGTTTTCACAGCCACACGATCCAACCAAAAGGAAAGACTCCCCATATGATGGTTACACCACTGATACCACAATCGGTGGCTAAGACTGAGTAATTACCTGGTCAAAAGGTTGTGTAACCCTAGGTCAATACAGATAAGCTCATTCTAAAGACGACCAACCATTCGAACTTTTTGAGCAAAAAATGCGAACATGGATCAGAGAGCTGTGGAGAAACGTGAGGTCGTAGACCTGGTATTTTTTCATCTTCGATTGGTCAAGTGTAGGTACAGTATGTGGGTAACGTTTGTATGCATGTGTGATGTATTAACTATCTACTTATACGATTGATGATATACGTAATTTAACGATAAGCCGAGTGGTTTGGTCGATTCGAAGACCTATAACGAACCAGTTGATGCGTTTTTACATACGAAGCAGAAGGAAAGTAGGATGAAAAGAGTAGTAACGATTTAATATTATTTTTTCGGACTGTGTTATGCAAATTATTGGTTACGAGGTTAATGAGCGCGTTTAATATAAGTGACAATTAACGCCGAAAAATGATTGGCCATAGCGGCGGCGGTCGTCTAACCAGTATTGAGATGGTATCTGAATCTGAGGTGTTTTTTTCTTTATTTCTCTTTTTCTCTTCTTTTCTATCTGTGGGTATCTTTGGCTGGTTTATGCAGTATGTATTATAAAAACGTATATACGAAGGAGAATTGTAATGTGGTTAATGGCGGTTTGATGATACGATAGGCGAAACTTTTTTTTTCAGCGACTCGGTAATCGCTCCGAATGAACCGGTTCGCCAAAGGATAACTACTTGTTTCGTATATGCGCGGATAAGAGGTTTATTAGGTAACCTCGCGAACCGATAAGTGAAGAAGACGAGTAAAATGGATAGAATGTCGGCTATCTGAGTAATTTGTTACGAGCTGGATGATCTAGATATGCAGGTACAGCTGAGTTTGGTACTGGGATTTTCAAAGAGAAAAAATGACACTGATTTGGCGAGAGCTGACATTTTCCATGTCCAAAAAGGTCTCATCAAGTCTCTAAAAATCAGCGTGGCGGAATTACGTCTCATTTTTCAAGGATTAGGTCATTTCGCATATGTGTACCACCGGCCTCAGTAGACTCGCAAATGTTCTGTCTTTTCGATTTCTTCGAAATGACAAATTCGTCGACTTTTATGGTTTAATGTCTGAAGAATTGGAAGACTTGAAAAACCGATTGTCGATCTCAGAAGAAAAGTATAACGAGGCATTAAAATATTACAATGGTTACACTTATAACGGTCGGAAAATTGTTTGTACTTGGTCCTTCGTGTGTTTTATTACAGAAAAGAAAATAGCACCTTTTTGGAGAGGAAGTGGCGTACGTACTGCCTTGGAAGATGATACTTTCACAAGTTCAGTGGCACCTTTCTCACCCCTCACCTTTGCCCTGCCGCACAAATCATCCAGTATAGACCAAAACCGATGTGAAATTTGAAACTGGCAGCCAAGAAAACCAAGCAAACGACATCCATGATGATATTTTATCACTATTCTACATACTTCCCAACTCACCCCAAAATTACTCCCCATTTCATCCCCTACTGCGCCTCCCAAGTCCAAAGAGCATCGCATACATCAATCATAGATACTTTGAAAAGCACATCTTGAGAAACTTTTCCAATTTCGAGTACTGCAGTTAATCCCCAAAGTCACCCATCACACTCCTACATCCCCTAATTTCTCCCTCATACAGAAATAGTCCACCCCCAATGGGAAAAATGATAATTAATCGTCATACATATCGATTTCAAGGTTTTCGGCGACGCTGAATTCGAATCTAATGTCATTTTCGCGCTATTCCGCAGTTTTTTCATTCTATTCGCACCACCCCCATAATATCATATAGAAATACATCCAACGAAACCCTAGGAAAACTTCGCTATTTCAAAAGGTCTCAAAGAGCAACCTGTTCGTCTCGGATATCGATCGCACGACCGGGCCAACTTCTGTTCTCCTTCATACCTTTATACTATCATCATTAAAGTAATTTTCGTGACTCGGAATCCATGCCAAAAATCATGTGAATTACGAATACCAAATCAAGTACATGAAAAATTACACGCATCGCACATCGTGTTCATTTAACCTCGTCATCGATTAATGAAATTATCGCCAAGCTCGAACCATCCATCTGCTGCTACCACTGCACCACACAAAACTTCTCTAAACGCTCCGACGTTATGCAAGACGTACTCTGTACACCTCCGAATACACAAATACAACCCAAACAACATAAACCGCGACGCGTTACGCGCGGTTGGAAAAATTTTCCTATTACGAAATATCATCATCGCTACGATGATAATCGACCGAAGGCGCATTGGTTTTCGTTTTTCTTTTTCTCTTTCTCGGATACTTCCACCACACAGAAGATTGAAGAATGTACAGACGGAGACAGAGAGAGGAGTAAGCGCAGGCGGAAAGATCGCGCGCCAGAGAGGAATAGCGCGATAGAGACGTTCTTTCGTAAATCGACAATTATGGTAATTATATTACCAGTTTCGTCAGATCAAATGCTGATGTTCGAAGATGCGTTCTACTCTGATGCAATAATACGTACCGTCTTTCTTCGATATAGTCACGTATTTTAAATCTCACGGTTCATTTTAATAACGACGATAAATTCATCTGCTCGTCTAACTCTCGATGTGTGTGTGCCGATGCCGGAGTCAGCGAGATGAAGATGAAGACCGAAAATAACAAAAAACTGGGAAGCATTTTCGTACCTA
Organism: Pseudococcus longispinus; assembly: GCA_900064475.1. Taxonomy (NCBI): domain Eukaryota; kingdom Metazoa; phylum Arthropoda; class Insecta; order Hemiptera; family Pseudococcidae; genus Pseudococcus; species Pseudococcus longispinus. Next base: position 6,919 of record FIZU01040322.1, on the reverse strand, counting down.
TCACCAGCATCGAGTAAGCTTTTATTTGGAAGTCTGGTCGATGGTTTTGAGAATCCGGCACCTGTTCCGAGGGTTTCCCCAAAATCTATCATCGATCGTATTTTACTGATTATCAAAAATCGATCGATCAATATGTGAAGAAATTCCCGGATCAAGGATGTACCAAAAGTGTATGTGGTCAAGTTTGACATTGAGGAGTCTGATAACATCAAACTATCAAATTTTCGTAATCTCTTCTTTCTCGAGACAATAAATGAATGAATACTTCTTAGATTAGCATCTTCCAAGGTAACTGGCGAAATTTTCCGGTGAAAACTAAAGGGGAAGTTGATCAGGAAATATCTGCATTAAAATAGTGACATTCGCAACATTTAGACAACTGTAGAGCTTTTCAGAGGACTTTCCAAATGCGATGTCCGGACATCCAGTTTTGACACCAAAAATTCAAATGTTTCAGGATCACGCAAATCAAATGGGAACTATACAGTTTCAATTGACCCCAATCTAGGATTATTGAAAACTTGTGTTGCTGTCCACAATGATGTCTCTTAATAAGAGACTTTTAAGATCCACTGATCAGTTTTTAAATGGTTGTGCGCTGGAGTATCAATCATTTATATTGATCCTGAAATGCATTGAATCTCTTTTCGTCATCTTTCGCAGCTTAATAAATCAACGGTATCATTTTCCACACAAATCCAAACATTTCTACAAATCATTCGATTTTTCAGGGGAAGAAGTTAATCAGGAAATACCTGCATTAAAATAGGAACATCCGCAACAATTTAGACAATTCTCGAGCTATCCAGGAGACTTTCCAGATGCAATGTCTGGACATTCACTTTCAATATCAAACATCTTAAGGAATCCCTGTTTTTTGCGTATCTCTGTCTTTAGTTAATTTATTCATTTTTACTTTTTACTTTGTTACGTTTTTCATCTTGTTCTTCGCCGGAATAGTTACCCTAGTATTTATTTTTGTCTCGGTCAGTTTGCATAATAATTTTGTATTTACTAATATTCTCCATCATTATTGATACGTCGGCAACTACTTACTTATGTATCTGATTTTCATGTATTTGCACGTACGAGAGTTCGAAAAATTTATAATTGTAATGTTAAAAAGAGCCCCTGATCGCTCGCACGATAGCGCATAGATCTGGGTACTATCTATCTAGCTATGTAATATAACTTTGTTACACAATTTTGAAATAAAGGGTCCAATCTCTCTCTCTCTTTCCAGATGGAATGTCTGGACATTCATTCTCAATACCAAACATCTTAAGGAATCAGAATCATCTAAATCCGGTAGAAACTGCATGGTCTCAATTGACCCAAATATGAGGCTCCTGAAAACTTGCATGGCAGTCTCCAATGACAATTCTCAGGTTTTCGAGCTTTCCAAGGGATTTTCCAGATGTAACGTCTGGGCATTCACTTCCAATACCAAGCATCCTAAGGTATCAGGATCATGCAAATCCAGTAGGATCTGCATGGTCTAAATTGACCCAAATATGAGGTTCCTTAAAACTTGTGTGGCAGTCTGCAATGACATCTCTCAGAAAATAAGAAACTTTTGAGACCCATTGATCAGTTTTAAAAATTTGTGCGATGAAACTTCACCATTTTTATGAATCCTAATATAGATCCAACCTTGTCTTCTCATCCTTCAAAGCCTACTAAATCAACGTTATCAATTCCTAAGCAAATCCAAACATTTCTACAACACACGCGACTTTTCACGACAATTTCCACGAACAATTATCACACCGACTGACGTAAATCGCCATACACCTACATAGAAAACTCTATCGTCGACGCTTTTCCGGCCCCAGCGAACTTTCAAGTTCACCACAACAATACAACGCACACAAATCCGCCAACTATATTGTACTTGGCGTAATTACAACTACACCTAGAGCTTACGGCGGCTTATGGCTTGTGACGCGCATGCGTCAACCATAATCGCTCCGCGTCTTGTTGCGGTTCGAATGTCATGATCAGGTATACCTGTTTTCCGCTTGACGTTTCGACCAGGTAAATACTATACATACAACAACAACAGGTGGTGCTGGTGTGGTGATTCTTTCTCCATCTCTCTCTCTCGCTCGCTCGCTTTTCTCCCGGTATCCCGCTAAAGGTGCCTTCTCCCGGCCGCGGTCTCTCTTCGTACGCATCGCGGCGCGTTTCAATAACCGGCTGCATTCGCGAAAGACTTACATCGTGTACTGGTTGCGTGCTTCAGCGTTCGATATTCGTTATTTTTTTCACTTTCGTCGTCGTCGTCGAGTTTTTCCTTCGTAATTTTCATTTCGCGAAATTCGTAAATCGCGATCGGGAAATTATATCGGGATTAAATCAATTTTTTTGCCTTTGTAAAAGAATTTTTTTTGATTTTTTTCTCTCGAGTGGAATTATTTTCTCGTATTCGGCAGTGTTGGTGTTATCTTGAAGTGTTGAAAGTGCATTTTTGAATGGATAGTTCGTGATATTTTTCTACGTATTTTTCTCGATACGAGTAAGTTGGATCAGTTGTTTACCATTATTATTTGTAGCTCAATCCAAATCGCGAATCACGGTTTTCGTGTTTTTTTTCCATTTTCTTACCCCAAGGTTAATTAAGGTCAATCATAAGCGTCTACTTAATTACCTCCTGATATTTTTTTTCGAGTTTTAACGAGGGAAATAATTTTCTGTTAAGGGAAACAATTACTCGATTGTGTTAGTCATCATCGCATCGGGGAATTAATTAAAGAAAATTTTATAACGACTATTTCCTTCAAAAGACACTGGTTTCGGTTTCGTGATGCTTCGATGATTTGCAATTGTAGCGAAAAAAATTTCAAATTGGGCAAAAAAACTTATTTTTCACACTCGGTTGATTTTCTTAACGAGGATTTCCTTTTTCGAAATGTCCATTTGGCGACATCCGATGTTCTTAAATTACTCGACGACTCCGTGGATGAGGGTGAAGAGGGGTTCGAAAATTACAGCTCGAGGAATGCAAACGTTCCCAAGAGATATTTCAAAATTCAAAATTCTAGATATTTTGAAATTTTATTTCTCCCAGTTCTTCGCTTTTTTCCAATGACACCAGAACAGAACATATCGTTTCAGAAATTTTTGTGGTATTTTGGCTTAAATGGTAATTTTGGGGATACTTTTCATCGATAATGATTCATTACACAAAGATTTTTGATCTTGAACATGGATTTTTTTTCAAGTTTCGCCCGCTTTTCGGCTCAATTGTACTTTAAAACGACCCCCTTCCGCATGATTTTCATTCTGCCTACGCCATCGCTAGGTTACCATTGACAAAGCAAGCAATTCATTTCTGAAAATCCCCAACTTATCAAATTCTTGGACAAATGTGCTATTGACAATGCAAGCAATCATTTCTGAACTTCTCCAATTTGTTAAATTCTTGGACAAATGTGCTATTGTCAGAAATTAATTTTAGAGATTCTATTAAACCAGATGACTTTTTGGACTTGGAAAATGCAGCACCCAAGCATAATTAATCTATGAATAAATAAAATCTTTGTAAAGTAAGCAATTTTCATCATTTTCCTACTTCCTCCATCTAGTTAAAAACGTACGTAGACGCGTTTCGATCACTACCTTCCCCCTCTACATACCATTTTCAAACCACTCCATAAACTCCTCTTAGTCCACTACAAATAAATCTCATTCTCGGAGTTTTTCTTCGACGAAAAATAAAAATAAAGAGAAATAACTTGGTAGAGAAAAAAAAGAAAGCTAAAAAGTAAGTGAAAACTTTTTAGAAATTTTTTTGAGACATTTTCTCCACTTTTTCTGTAGAGATTCGTCTTTCGGGTCAAATTCTTTTTTCAATTTTGAAGACTCGCTTATTTTCATGAATTGAGAGTGAGGGTTTCCTTCTTTAAAAATTCCATCTTGAATAAACTTTGCATTCGTTTAATGCTATCAGTTTGAATGTAGTTCGAAATATTCCCTTTTCTCACATAACTCCATGACTATTTCACACTCTTCGTTTAGAAGGATAGCAGAAGGAAGATGAATTGGAGGGTAACCTTCAAAAATGGAGTGAAAAATCTCGAAATCTGGAAATGTCTCATTTCAGCTGGTTTCACTTCAATTGACTTTTTTCAATTTCAATGCTCAGAAGGTTAACCATGGCACGATCGTAGTTACCGAAAAAGGCTTCTCATATTTACCATTCGAGGTCGTTGGTACAGGAAAAGACACCCCGGCCCAAATCATTGGTGATGGCGTCTCGGCAGCTGTAGCTCAATCAATAACACAGCGACGATAGGATATGAGACTACGCAGCTCGTCAACACCAGCTCTGCAAATTTTAGAAATTCTCATTTCTTCAAATTGGATGCAGTTTTCATCAAATCAAAATTAAATTAAAATTTTTTTCAAAACCTTTCCCCGAATCTGCGTTTTTCCTCATCTCGAAAATAGATAAATAAAAATTATGCAGACGATAAAGTTGCATTTCAGAACTTTCTGCACAAAAAAAAGTTCACTTTCCCCTCTCAACGAGGAATTCGCACCAATTGCATCATTATAATATCACGTTTACAACCATAACCAAGAATAAACAGCGGTCTCGAACTATTGGCAATTTCTTACCAGAACGTGGCTTTATCAAACGCCAATAATAATGCTTTTCGAAAAATCTCATATTTCATTCCGCCTTGGAATCTCATAAATGTGGTCTGTAATTGAAGTTGAACCCATTCCCGGATCACTTCACTTTCAAAGATATGTTCGTCGAGATCTCAAGGATGCATCCAGCAAAAGATCGGTTTCCTTTTAGCTTTTAAATGAATGGAATGCGCGTTTATCAAGCGTATCAAGTAAGAAATTCATGACAACTGTTGCTCTTTGACTCGTGCGACGATTATTACGTGTATATGCAAAATACACTACCATCGAACAAAGCAGCAATCATCCGGACATATGTAGATACAAGTTCCTATAGCTGATGACCCTTCCAAAGACATCATTAACTGTGATATGGTTTAGTCGTCTCTCAAACAAAACAACTATACTAATCACGAGGCTCGACTCGAGCAGACTCTTAAATACGTGCAAGTGCATCGTTGAGCTGCATCATTGCACATAGGTACATAGATGGTTCGTGTCTGCAGAGAAGGAAAAAAAAAGGTCACATGTCTGCTCAGTCTAGACTCGATACCGAAGACATCTTATCGACGATGCGATTTCATTCGCTAGTGTACGTGGGTACACACAAAGAGAGAAGAGAAAAAAAATCTATATCAGCGAAAGTAAAACTACAATATACGCGACGACCTCGACCACGTATCAATGACTAAGTCCAGATGAACACGGTGGCTTGGCGGTGGAACTCTTGAAACATAACAGCATTTCCAATTACCAGGCTGTCTGCGACGACGATGTTGTGAAAATCGTGTCGGTTAGGGCACGAGGTAGAGGGGAAGAAGCTCGATGAAAACGATAGCTACCGTAAAGAGAATTGATACATCATTGGAGATAGCAACGAATAAAGATGACAATAATATAAGATAATCGCCGTGGTGTGGACCGACAAGACATAGTCCTATTGTTATCGAGATGACAAGCGTGCAAGTATTGGGACGATGTGTGTATTTTCGCGACGTCCACCTCCGCCCCCGCCTCCCCGACTGTAGGTACTCGTCGTTACGGTGGTATACGATTAGAGATGATCGACCGTGAATTCGATACGCGTACTTACAGAGTCGACGTGTCCAACGGTATTTGCCAAAGATACGTGAGCGTACTTATCGGACTTATGACCTAATTATGGCTCAGGCTACGCCGACCAAGTTCTCTCTCTAGCTGTATCATGTCCACAGCCACAGCCACAAGTACGGTAAGAGCTCATCAAAAGCGTATTACCAACGAATCATCAACGTACCTACGATTCAATTGTACCTAAGTAATTTGTACCGACTCGACGCTGGCTATCAATGAGATCACATATGTAGTAACCGCAATACCGCGCAGGTATCTTTCGAAACGACTCGAGATTGATAGTTCGCGGTGACGGTAATACCTCCTTACTAATACTCGTACATAAACCTAGACCGATTCTGGCCTGAGTGAAAGAGAAAAGAGATAATTAAACTGCGCGACAGCAGCCTTCGTTGGTATGCAAACAGGATGTACGAGTATCTTTTTGGGATACCTACTGTGCAGTGCACTTCAGGGCGATTGTGGGTTCAGAAAACCAGCCTGAAGTAAAGCTGGACGAATGTTTACAAATTTTGGGAAGTGTCCAACTTGTAAGTTTTTTTCCAGTTTGTGTATCAAAAACATCATGGCAAAGTATCAAGACACCAAGAAGCATTACACGTCATATAAAGTTTTAAAAACTGTTCGAGTGTACAATTATCACAAAAAAAGATTTCAACAAAAAACATACGAAATTCTGAAAGGTTATGAAATCAGTAGTAAAAAATTTATGATGAGAAAAAATTATCATCGTGTCGCAGAAGAGATAGGAGGGTTCCCGGCCAATTTCCCGAATCCGTTTTCTCGAAAGGACATTTTCCCGAAGGGCCATTTACCCGATTTTTTCCCAAAGCCAATTTCCCGAATCCAAAATCCCGAATGCTGTTTTTCCCGAAGATGCATTTCCCGATAGTTGTTCTCACGAATTTGCAATTATTTCATTTCTTTGAAATGGAAATTGTTATGGTATTTCAAATTAAACTGTGCTTATAATGGTGGGTACATAACGGATTAGAACTCATAACACTATGACGAGAATAGAAGACAAGAAGCTACTAGTAGACGGCTACGTTTATCTCAGGTCAAGGCGCACTGATGATCGAACACACTGGGACTGCCGCAAATTGTGGGCTAAAGAATGCTCTGCAAGAGCGATTACCAATAATCCTGCACCCGGCGGAACAGTAAT
>FIZU01040312.1:0-28524 GCA_900064475.1 Pseudococcus longispinus | reverse complement strand
AATTCGAAAAATTTTGCTTCCATTCAGCCCCCAGTTTCTCACAAAAAATGTCATAGCCCTTTTTCAAGTAATTTTTTCATTCAAATTCAGATTTTTTCGCAACATCTTTTAATTCTTTCCTCATTTAGCATTATTTTCGGCACTTTTGGAAAAAATGATACCCTGGTAATGGAACCCAGAAAATTCCGTTCTACCAGCAACACATGTGGTGCGGGCAACTTATTAAATTTTTTTTTGAAAATTTGGGAGAGATTTGACACCATTTATCAGGGGGCTGAAACTTTCTGGGATTTATTTTTTCATAAAAAAAAGATCAACTTCAGGAGGGTGGGAGCAAAAGAAATGAAAAAAAAATTCCACCGAGTGTAAATAAGAACCACCCTAGATGAAGGGATGTGAAATGAACATTTTTACCCCAAATGGTTGTCGTTTGCATGTAAAAATAACATTCATGGACAATATTTGAGGGGCTATCGCATCAAGAAAGTTTCAATGGTAAATAACACCTTAATTATGCAAGATAGGCCAAATTTACTCATAACCAATTTCGAAGATATTGATAAAAGCTACAAAATGAGTTCTTTATGAATTTCCCCTAAACATCGTATTTCAGGAGTTACAGCTCGTGGAATATTTAAAATCGAAATAACACCTTGAATATTCGAGATAGGCAAAATTTACGAATAATCGATTTTTTAGAGCTTGATGAATTCTACAAAACGAGTCATGTATCATTTTCTCCTAAATATGATATTTAAGGAAATACAGTTATTAGAAAAAATGAAAATGAAATAATTCCTTCAATTTCTGAAGAGGGGGTACAATTTGAACTTTTCCCCCATTTTCTGGGTAAAACTTCATGCAATTGAATCAACATTTTTGTCATTTAGATAATTATGGATTTTATTATTTTTTTATTGCAAATTTTCTCATTTTTTCGTCAAATTTTATATAGATTAATTCAAATCTTCTTATCAGTGAATCAAAATATCGATAAAAATTTAAAAATAATTTTAAAAATTGATGTTTCTGTAATTTTTGGTACCACGGGTTCAAAAATTAATTTTTTTGCTAGGATCTCTCAAATGTTTCAATTTCCATTCAATTTTGGAGAAAAAATCCTTTAAATTTTCAATATTTAATTTTGGATTTGTTTGTTTTTCGAAAATCTATGTTCGGAAGTTAACGTCTGCTTCAGATGTACTCGTAAGATGTCTCCATTAATTCGGACCAAGTTCGTAGGTGGAGGGAAGAGAAGCATTTACTCAATTTTTTGGCATTTCTAGCATATCTGCAATCCATCTGCGAAAAATAATTGACCCAAACTAGTTCATCACACGAGAACGCTCATTAACGAAAAAATATTCTCAGAAACGGACCTCGTATTTTTTCCTACTCTCGAGCATACATAATTCTATATCATCGGCTAAAAATATATAAGTATCTGACTCGGAACGTGAACCACAACACCGAGAACGAGCCTAGAGCTGCATGGGGAGCGGAAAGAGTCCTAGTCGCACTCACAAAAAAAGCAGCACTAGGAAAGAAAACACAACCACGAAGACGCCTCTCCGAAGAGAAAGAATATACTTACAAAACAACATGTTCTCTGTTTATCGATTGTAAAACACACACACACGTTGGCCTTATACACGTTTAATTTACGCCACAAGCAGAGAAGGCAAGCAGCAACGATTCATGGAACGCTACAAACAGAAACAGACTTACAGAGTACAGTACAGTTGTCTATGGAAGAGCGTAGCTCGCCGTAGAACCAGTTTATCTCTCTGTATCTCGGGTACCTGAGGAGCGAGCATAGCGATCATGTCTTAATTACCATATAAAACGCCAATTAAGCTATGGACATGAGGCGATTTGGAATTGGCGCGGTGTAGGTACCTGTGTCTATACTCAAATGAGTCTTTTTGTCGATGGGTGAGCATTGTTCTGGTTGCCAGAGTTGGAGAGGAAAACTTGTATACCTAATTTCTGATGGCGACTGATTACAGAATGACGATGAGACGAGAACTTAATTAAGGTTCGAGTGCGAGGGAGTGTATTCTGTTTAATAGGGTAATAAGTTGATGGAAATTCGAATAGTGCATCGAAAAAGGATGGGAACAGGATTGGAAATAGGAGTACGACTCGTGCGAGGGATAAAATTCAAATGACGATGGTTTTCAATTAAGCTATCACCAGCTGACAGAATTCACGAGGCTGAAAAATGGCGCGAAGGGTTTTTTAATTTCATCCACTCGAGTTTCTCGCTCCTCTCGAGTGAAAAATATCGCACCACGAGTATAAATATCGCTCCGGCCGAAGATAAAATACGAGTTGATCGTGAACAAGTTGACCATCTTTGACCCAAACACTGGCCCGGGTATTATATTCAACTCGATGTATAAAAATTCATCCAACAGCAAACCGACTCGAGCAGCTGTTACAACGAGAGCTATTCGTACCTGCGCAGGTATTATAGAGACGCAGACACGCTTCTAATTAAGACACTATATAACTTCTTTAGCTTGCGTGGACTTCAAAACAAGACTCGATTTCTTTGGACGCGTAATTGGGTTGTAATTTTCTACCAGATACAGTTTTGTAATTTAAACCTCTAACATTGGTTCTTTTTTTATTCATCGTGGTAAATAATTCGTCGCTGGGTTGCGGACCAGTGTGCTCGGGCTTCTTTAACGATGTTAAAATATCGCATTATAAGACAGGTTCCTAATAAAGCGATCAATTTGGATGTCGTTTATTTTTTAAACGCGACTAAATCAATGACACGTACAAGGCAGCGAATTGTTACCTAGATACACGCACACACTGCTCTGGGCCTATAGCACAGGTATATGTAGGGTAAATTGAAATAAATTAAGCACCGTACCTATAAGTCGTAATATACGTATATAGAATATACATAAAACCAGCTGCGTCGTTAAAGCGTAGATTTATCGTTTGTTTTAGTAATTTATGTCGTTTAAAAAAGTGAATAATTTCATCAACCTGTACCGGTTATAGATACGATAGTAAATTAATGAACTAATTAAAATGCTGGCGCGCGTGTATCTCTCTGTCTTTCTCCGATGCCATGCCTTCTAGTAAATTGACCATAATACATATGAATGGTCAATTGAGAAACATCTTCGAGAGTGGTTTAATTTTTATGAATGAATGTGGAGGATTTGATTATAAGAAGAAACAATTTAAGAAATTTTTTTTTTTGCTCTTGGAGAATCCTACAGTTAATTTGAGCGTATAAATTTTTATTTGCATACCTATACGATCAAATCAGTAGAAATATTTCATATACGTATAGAACAAGTTACCTACTACCCAAATGTGTATACGAAATACGAATAATATACCTATAGGTATAGTATAAAGGATACTGTACGCGATGGTTAGTTGTTGAAACCGGCCATAATTTGTACGACTATTAAGACGTTACGGCGAACTAATTCGAACCGGCTATGCGGTTAGAAAAATTATATAGGCGCGGCCATGTAATAAATAAAAAACCGAACGAAGCTGAATTCGGGATTCCATGTTTGAAACAATGGCCGACACCGAATTATGGTCGATTTTTATCATTTCCAGTACGTCGATGTACCTGTATTTATGTATAGCTGGTGTGGAAGCTTGTTGTACCATAGGTAGTTTTGTGCTAAGTGTAAGGCGAGAATAACACCATCGGTTTAGGCTTGTTTGCGTGCAACCGGTTGAGATGCAGTGGTGTAAAGGAGCTGGGCAAGGGAGTTGTAAAGAGATTGAAGATACTAAAGTATGAGGATGGAGTAGAAAAGTGATGGTGGCAGAGATGAAGTTGGAGGTGGGGAGGGGTGTCCCATCACATCACGTGGAATAGGCAAATAAAAGATCCAAAAACAGAAAAAGTCATGAAATTTCGTTAGTAAGAAATCAGTAATCACCATGAAAAATTTCTAACCTAACCTAACCTAACTAATTTGTGATTAGCCCAAAAAATTGGGTTTTGAAGTATCTGAATTAATTTTCTATTTCTATCGCTACTTCAGTCTTTTTCAATATTCTTCTATGGATATTCAAAGGTTCTGGAAATTTTAAACTTTTTGTATTTTCTAAAAAATGGATTTGAGCTCATAAGATAGAAAAATTCAATGATATAAGTCCATGAGGTGGCAGAAAATCTGATAAGCTCCTTGTCAAAAAATGCATTAAAATATTTGAATTCTGAAAATTCATGAAAATTTTCAACTTTTCTAGGTTTTTAAATGTCAAATTATTGGCTGAAAAATACCCAGTTGCGAAATTCGAATTTTACACCGCTCCCCTCCCCCCTTGTCATAAGTTGCTTTGAAGGACTCATAATGATGAGTTTAAAACTTGGATAAGAGATTTCCAAAGTTTCAATAATTTTTGTGCAGGCTTTTTAGACTTTGTAGTACCTGCAGTCGTAAATCGAAAAAAAAGTTGCCTATGCGATTACATCGTTAAAAGTAATTTTATGACTGAATTTTAATCTCGAGTCTGAGAAAAAAAATGAGCCGGTGGCTCGATATGCAATTTTTTGATGTTTCCTTTTTCAGAGAACCCCCTTCCCTTGGAAGTTCCCTATCTCGATTCCCAACGATTCTTTCAAAAAATTTTTCATACAAAAGTTGTAGATTGAGTTAAGAGAAATAATTTCGGTCATTACAAAAATTTCGATTGGATCCCTCCCTCCCCTCGAATTTCGCATTGTACGTATATGTAAATCATATTGGATGCAAATTTCCATATACGTTCGAATAATATGCAAAATTGAAGGGGAGCGAGGGGTCTAATCGAAATTTTTGTAATAACCAAAGTTATTCCAAGGATCTTAATCTATATTTTTTGTTTGAAAAATTTTTCAATTGCGGCCTTTGGTACAGAGATAGGAAGATTTTTGGAAAAGGGGTAAACCCTCGAAAAAGGAGTATCGAATTGTCTAGTTAAATTACAATAGAATCGTCTGTTTACAGAAGTTATTTTTCCCCTTTGGCTGTATTATAAGCCAAAGTTGCATCGAGATAACCAATGCAGTACAATTGAAGTTGGGGGGGGGGGGGGGGGGGTACATACGCATTATGCATAATTAATGGGAAAGGACAGGGTCAATCGAAATTTTTTGCAATATCTAAAATTATTTCAAGGATATCAACGTTGGTATAACTTTTGTTTGAAAAAATTTTCAAAAGTGGCCTCATTAACGGAGAAAGAGGAATTTCAAGGGAAAAAAAGATGGACTCTCGTAGAAGGAGAGCAAAAAATGTCATTTTAGCTCATTTTAGCATTGAATATGCTTCTGCGATGACCAAACCTGCATAAAATGATACGAAATTCCGTCACGCTGACTTTTAGACATTTTGTCAGACTTTTTTGGATTTGGAAAAATTTTCAGATTTCTACTGACTTTTTGGACTTGGAAAACTTCAGAGATCACACTAACTTTCCAACATTTTGTCAGGCAGGCTTCTTGGATTTGGAAAATTTGAGAGATCATGCTGACTGTCAGACATTTTGTCAGGCTATTTTAAATTTTCTGTACTTGGAAAATTTTTCAGATTTAAAACGATTTTTTGGTCTTGGAAAATTTTATAAACTCAGAATTTTTCGATTTTGAAAAATTTTATAGAGTGGTCGGATGGCTGTTGAATTTGAAAAAATTTAAATTGTTTCAAACTTTGACTTGAAATGACAATTTCTACTTTCAAATCACAATTTTGACCAAAAAATGATAATTTTGACATGGATTGACAATTTTGACAAGAAATGACAGTTTTGACTAGGAAATGAAATATGACAAAAAACAATGATTTTGACCAAAAATGATGATTTTGACAAATAAATGACAATTTTGACTGACAACTGAGAATTTTAACCAAAAATGACAATTTTGACCAAAAGTGGTATTTTTTATAAAAAATTACGATTTAACTTGGATAAAATTCCGAGAATATTTCCATCGAAATTAAAAATGAGTAACACATATTCACGAAAATCAGGGGGATGGGCCGCGAAGGGGTCAAGTTGCCTAGTCCATATATATAAAATCCACGACGTGTCCGTCTGTCTGTCTTTCCGTAACGCTGTCATTTTTCGTGACTTTTAGGCATTTTGTCAGACTTTTTGAAATTTATAAGAATTTTGAATATGCAACCGTAATAAGTATTTTCCTTGAGGAAATTTTTAAAAAAGCCTAAAATGGTCAAAAATATGATTTTTACGTAAGAATACCAATTTTTACTAAAATATTCACAAGTTGGACAAAAAAAATGGCAATTGATAAAAAACAATTTTAACCAAAAATGACAATTTTGAACAAAAAAATTACAATTTTGACAAAAAATGACATTTTGGACCAAAAATTATGATTTTGACAAAAAACAACAATTTTTACCTTGAAATGACAATTTTGCCCAAAAATGACAGTTTTTACCTTAAAATTACAATTTTGACCAAAAATGACAGTTTTTACCTTATAATGACAATTTTTGCAAAAAATAACGATTTGGACCAAAAGTAACGATTTTTACCTTGAAATGACAATTTTGACCAAAAATTCACAATTTGGACAAAAAAAAACAGTTGATGAAAAACGAAGATTTTATTTTGACCAAAAATTACACTTTCTACTTCTAAATGACAATTTCTACTTTGAAGTCACAATTTTGAAAAAATTTGATGAAAAGTAATGATTTTGACAAAAAAATGACAATGTTAACTAAAAAGAGAAAATTTTTATCAAAAATGACAGTTTCGACCAAAATTGGTATTTTTTACAAAAAGTAATGATTTTGGCTAAAAGTAACAGTTTTTACCCTAAAATGGCCATCTTTACTTTTAAATGACGATTTTGAACAAAAAAATGGCAATTCTGACAAAAAACAATATTTTTGCCTAAAATCACAATTTTGGTCTGATGCCAGATTGACGTGTCTTGCTTTAATGCTGACATTTTCAACTTTAAGACATTTTGTCAAGCTTTATAAAACTTATAAACATTTTTGTAATCAAAGAGAAATTAGTTCGTACGTAACAGCAGCTCGGGGATGGGCCGCTTTGCGGCCCAGCCACCTAGTATAAAATAAAATTCACATTTTGTTAATCAATTTTTGACTATTTTTCGCTAATTTTTCTAACAAAAATCAATTTGTAGGATTCAAAGTAGGATGAGAAGCATCTTGCCATTCTTATTCTACCAAAGCAATAAAACTGAGTCAATTTTTTCATAAATCTTTCGCTCGAAAACCTCCATAATTTCCATAAAAGCCATATCTAATCAATATAATCATACTTTCTAAAAACACACTGGCTGGCAAAAAAAACCACCTTTCGAACGATCCACTCGCATCAAACCAAACACCCACATCATTCGCGAATTCCCAATTATACCTAAAATGCAAACCCGAAGTCAACTTGAACTTATCACCTCGTCTGATTGCGCGGACAAACCAAGAAGGCCCTTATTACGCGGCTTCGGCTCGACACAAAATTACCCACATTTCTAACATTGATAAATTCTTGTCCAGTACCGGCATCGTTATAGACGATGTAATTGAAGAACGGCGAACGATGACAACGAGCATGGTGACTAGGTCAATCGAGCAAAGATGTCAGAAACACGGTGATGGATTCTGTAAATGTCATTGGAGAATACCTTTAGCTCTTGTACGCAGCTAGGTATATATTTTAGAATTAATTCCGCGATCATCAGAAAATAATCTACGTGTATACCGACGATAGATTGGCCGGCTTGGTAAAAGTATGCCATTAATTTACCGAGCTTCGAGAGTAGGTCTAGGTACACTATATGGAAAAAAGACCTATCTACCTAACCTCGGCATAACGAACCGATTTCCTTAGCCGATGACAACTGCCATAAATTTTCCCATTACACAATTCTCGGCGCGCGACGTTGCAACGGAATAAATCTCCTCGATCCGTTATTTATCTGAAATATGCCTAAAAAAAACAAATCCATATATTTCAAAAAGGCGTGTAGTTCATTAAATCTTGTATTTTGTAAACGCGTATACCACGGACTCGGTATTATAAATATAAAACAATACCCTGCCCAGTGCAAGGCGTAGTAAAACGTATTCGATCGTTGGTCGGCTCACTAAGTAATATATATTAATCAAAATGGGAAAAATTTTTCACGCTTAGGAAATTAGGCTTTTAGCGCAGTATAGGCGGAAGAACGTAAGTAAGAAGCATACCGTGTATACACGTCGACCTCTTAGCTAAATTGTCGGCGGGACACGACGTTTAAAAATTTATTCGTGAAAATTTACCATTAAAACGGCATCTACGGACTTCTAACATGATGCTGCCACTTCCATTAATTACATTTTCACTGCGGTTAAACGCATTCGCCAAAAAGATAGAAGAGCTGGTAGATGTTTCGTACCGAGAAATGTATGCGGCCGCCGAAATTTCGGCAGCTCTTAAAAAGACCATGATTAATATGCGGACAAGTTTCTGGCCCGGTTCCCAAAATTGAAAATACTTCGTTTGGCTTCCAACATCGCCTTCGGACCGATATCTCATCGGCGAGCCGGCTGCGTATGAAATCTCTTATATACCCAAAAACTGCCGTCACTTTCAGTTTTAAAACGCCAGCGCCACCTCTTTTATCGTGGAAACCTTCGCGTCTGTGTACCGGCGCAACGCAGCGCAGCGCGTTAATTTCCCCTCTACTGCTTTTACCGCTTCTCAGTCTCTTTTTTGGATTTATATTTAAGCTTCGCAAATCTTATATAAGCTGCAATTTGGCCCGCAGATTATTGTAACGTGTACAGTTTCGAGAAAGCTGAATTTGTTGAGAGATTGGTGCATTTTTTCCCTGAAATTTCATCCTATTGTCTCTTCAGAGCAATTAAGTTCGTGAAAAATGGCTCGATTCGAGATAAGTAGGTTGTTTACGAACGATTTGATCGCATATGAACGAATCATTCGCGAACTGTATGGCAGAATAGGGCTCGTTTACAAAAGATTTCACCTGAAACGAGCGAATCATTCGCGAACATTTTAATTAACCATATGATTCATTTGCAGACATTCTGATGAATTATGGATCGTTCGCGAACGACATCGTCAAAAATGAAAGAATCGTTCACGAACGATTCAATTCGAGATATTTCGTTCGCGAATGATTTGATCAAATTAAAGTCATTCGCGAACGAATCAATCAATTTTTACTCGCTTTCAGATAATTTGATCAGAAAAGAGTCATTCTTGAACGAATTAATTTGAAAATTTTGTTGATCAGAAAAAATGTGTTTACAATTTCATCAATCATACTTCATGCTTGAGGCGTTAACGATCAATTTGATCAAGCTCAAGCTTGAATCCTTCGTAAACGTTTTCATCAAACACTAGTCATTTTTGGATGATCTGATCGAACCATTCGAAAATTTTGATCAGTGATTAAATCGTTCGCAACGATTGATCCTGCATGGGTGAACGATTCGAAAACAATTTCATCAGTCACGAGTCGTGGAAGATTCATTCACGAACAATTTTATCGTTTACGAACGATTGATTTAGTACTAGTGAATCATTCGCGAACGATTTTATTTCACTTGAATCGTTCGCGAATGAGTTGGTCAATTATTCATGATTTATTCACAAACAGTTTGATTGTCGAGTAAAACGTTGTTGAACGACTCGATTAGACATGAGTCGTTCACGAATGATTCAATAAAAAGAGTCGTTCGTGAACGATGTGATCAATGGTTCATGAGCAGCTTGGCTAAATAATTTTTATTCCCCGATTATTTCATCAAATTGAAGTCATTCGTGAACGAATCGATCAATGTTGACTCGTTCGCGAATGATTTGATCGAACCATTCGAAGAATTTGATCAGTAATTAGTCGATTGTGAATGACTGGTTCAGCATGCATGAATCGTTCGCGAAAGATTTGATTCGAGAAGAATTCTTCGAAAACGATTCGATCAGTAGAAGGTTCATTTACGAACGATTTGTTGAAATGTGACTCGTTCACGAATAATTTTTGATCCGAGAAAATTTGTTCTTACACGATTGATTCAGTTTTAGTGAATCATTTGCGAACGATTCGATTTCACCTGAGTCGTTCGCGAACGATTTGATCAACTATTCATGATCCATTCACTCACAATTTGATCATAGGATAAAATTATGTCGAACGACTCGATTAATTATAATTCGTTCGTGAATGATTCAATGAAGTAAGTCGTTCGTGAACGATTTCATCAATGGTGAATCGTTCGCGAACCGTTCCAAAACAACACAAATGATTTTCAAGTCAACTTGAGAGAATCGTTCGCGAATGATTCGATAAAATAAGTCGTTCGTGAAGAATTTGATCGATGGTAAATCGTTCACGAACCGTTCCAAAAAATATGAATGATGAGTCAACTTGAAATAATCGTTCGCGAATGATTCGATAAAATGAGACGTTCGTGAACGATTTGATCAATGGTGATTCGTTCGTGAACCGTCCCAAAAAACACGGATGGTTTTCAAGTCAACTTGAGAGAATCGTTCGCGAATGATTCGATAAAATGAGACGTTCGTGAACGATTTGATCAATGGTGATTCGTTCGCGAACCGTCCCAAAAAACACGAATGGTTTTCAAGTCAACTTGAGAGAATCGTTCGCGAATGATTCGATAAAATAAGTCGTTCGCGAACGATTCGATAAAATAAGTCGTTTGTGAAGGATTTGATCGATGTTGAATCGTTCATGAATCGTTCCAAAAAACATGAATGATTTGAGTCAACTTGAAAGAATCGTTTGCGAATGATTCGATAAAATTGGTCGTTCGTGAACGATTTGATCAATGGTGATTCGTTCGCGAGTTACAAAAAAAACATGAACAGTTTGAGCTAACTTGAAAGAGTCGTTCGCGAATGATTCAATAAAATGAGTCGTTCGTGAACGATTTGATCACTGATGGATCATTCACGAACGGTTCTAAAAAAAACTTAAATGATTTGGACCAACTTGAGTGACTCGTTCGTGAATGATTCTCGCTCTCAAAATGGAATCATTTCCCCCATAATCAGCAATTTTCAAAATAATCACCAACAGAACACGAACTTTGATCGTTTTTGATTGCATTTTGAAATTTTTCTCATTACATATGCTCGACTTGGCCACACAATTACGGTGTACGTTGAAATTAAACCAGCGCAGCTCTTCGACCAACGTATCTACACAGAGAATTTATTCCAATCATTAAAATTGCTCTCACGCTTTTAACCCTTTGCGCAGCGCTGTTCATTATACGAGGAGTCGTCGTCGTATGGTTATTTGGTTCGAGTACCTATATAGGAAAAAGAAAGAGGAAGAAGGAAGGAAAGCAGTTAGAAAAAAAAATACCCGACGACAAGTTTCAATAGGTACGAGTAGGTTGTTTTTGTTTCATTCCGGTAATAATAGCTGTCATTATAAATCGTCTGGATATGTATACGTTCTATTCGGCGCGCGTAATAGGATATTATATATATTTGTTGAAAACAAATATAAAACACGACCGTAATTCTTATATTGTGTTTTCATTTGGAAATTTTTTCCCCAGCACAGGTTAAGGTACATCGTAGGTATGTGTACGTTGCCCTGTGCTCAAGAAACCGATAAATATTTAATAGCTGGTTATTATTATCTTGGCTTTTTACTAACGAGAGACTCGTCATCGTTTGGTCGTCTGCAGGCGGGTGAATACCACAGGTTGACAAATATTAGCATGCGCCCTGCAGTCTTCGTTCGTATATAGGTAATTAAAGCTTTATTATAAAGCAACTGGTCGCGGAGAAGCATTATGTACCGCTGTGGAATAAAGACAAGAAACGAATAGCACGACTATGACTCGATTCGCGGTCTCCGGCTTGTGCTTTTGTTCGGTCGTACGACAAATGAGACTAATTTAGACGTACAACGTGCTGCAATCGAAGTCAAGCAGAGCGATTATGCATCGGCTAATCTCTCCGTATGGAAATAACCATCGGCATGAGCGCGTTCATCTCTATCGCCATCGTTTATACACATCAATGACAATATCCATCTAATCGAACCGGTTCACTTATTATATCTGCGCGTATTTATCTCGAAACGTTTTCGACGTTAATTACTCGTACCTACCTAGGTTTTAAAGAGGACTTCGTAAGTATAGTTCATTCAAAAAAAAAACCCTCTCACATCCGAAACCCAAAGATGTTCAAAGCGAACCGAAAATATATGGGCGATGGTCCAGGTCAGCCCACTTCTTCAACATCATAAAACCGTGTCATTCTAATTAATTACGCATTATTGGTTACCGATCTCACAGACACCAGTGAGATTTTAACGCCAGATATGTACGAATTATGAGAGCTATTAAAAAATATCCTAGTCACCTTCGCCACAGCTCGATCTCGTCGTCAACGTCCGAATACCTCCTCTTCTCTGTATCGACCTCTCGGACTCAGAGCCAGCGTAAATAACACACCACCAAACTCTTGTTTCAATTAAAAATAACAATAAGCATAAACCCTAGCCGTACGTTGCATCGGGTTATCTCGCGACCGAAAAGTGCTGCCTCATCAAAGCTGGCGCGAAATTTTCTATCGACGTTTGCCACAATTTGAAACACATACTATCTCTTGGTCGAGTTCACGTTGCGTGTAAGATTTTAATTAGGAGGCGGACTAATGGCTCGTTGGTTTATTAACGTTTCATTATGGTACGCGAAGATACGACTATACGAGTAGATATAGTGGTCTGGTCTCGTACAACGTCTCGTCGAGAGTCCAGGTTATAACAAATTATATTATTTTCGAAGACGCGTCGTAACCGCTTTATTTAGACTTTGAATCGACAATGTATTAGAAGTCGATGTGTTTAATTAACTGGTCGTAATTATCCCCTCGATTGCTGAATATGGGTTTATGTTTTAGTCGTTGTGTGCAGGGAAGTCGAGATGAGGGTGTGGTGATGTTATGAGTTTTATACTTTAATGAATGGCATCGTTTGTTGCGGAATTTAATTTCAACTTGACGAACGGATTTGGAAAACGGGCTTGGGTATTCGTTAGAAATAGAGGAACTGATTAGAAAACTTCTTGTCATATTTTCTGAGATGTTTAAAATCTAGTTATCGAAAGACTTATTAGCATTTGAAGATTTCATCGTGGTGTAGCTCCTTCATTATGCAAGATAGGCAAAATTAACGTTGGAGCAATGTTGTAGATTTTAGTGAGTACTTTAAATTGAGTTATATGTCAAGTTTGTCTATCTCGTGTATTGAAGGAGTAATTCGACTTTGAAGATATGAAAACGCTATAGCACCTTCAATATGCAAGATAGGCAAAATTTGCACATGACCAATTTTGTAGATTATAGTAAGTACTTTAAGTTAGGTCATGTGCTAATTTTACCTATCTCGTATATTGAAGGAGTAATTCGCCTTTGAAGATATGAAAACGCCACAGCACCTTCAATATGCGAGATAGGCAAAATTTGCACATAACCAATGTTGTAGATCGTATTGAGTGCTATAAATTACTAGGATGCTTCGCCCCAAAATCCCCTTTCATTTAAAATCGAATTATTGGAACTCGAATTCGCATATTTTGGTTTTTATGGATCCCCTCCACCCCTCCTCACACTAGAAGCAAAATGATTCAAATCTTGCCTAGGTAGTAAGAGTGCTCTAAGACAAAAGATTTGTGGTTGAAATAGGGTTATTTAAATTTTTTGCGAGAGGGGAGGGGGTGCGAAAATTACACAATTTGATTATTGAGACATGACTCCGGCCCTATGAGACCAAAAAAGTTCAAATTTTTTATTCATATTTGAAATGAAATGTGGAAAAAAAAAACTAATTTTCCCAAATTTTGCACCTCCTCCCAAAATTTGGGATCTCAAAAAATTAAAATTGACCCTTCGCTATAATTTTTGTTTCGTGTGCTCGTCAAAATCTTCCTTTCGAAAAAAAATCAGCCAACTAGCTCAAATAGGGGCTGAATGAAAATTTAATGAACATTTTTGTGTTGTAATTTTGATAGCGTAATTTTGGTTTTTATTAAATTACATCCCCCCCCCCCTGGAGCAAAATGGTTCAAATGTTGCCTAGATAGTAAGGGTACCTTAATACAAAAGATGTTATGGTCGAAATTGAGTTATTTTAATTCGGGGAGGGGGATACAACAATTCCAAAATTTTGATTTTTGGGGCATAACTCCGGCTTTATGGGACCAAAAAATTCAAATTTTTCATTCACATTTGAAATGAAATGTGAAAAAAACTAATTTTTCCAAATTTTGATATCTCAATTTTTGCACCTCCCCCCTAGATTTGGGGTCTCAAAAATTAAAATTGGCCCTTCGCTATAATTTTAGTTTCATGTACTCGTCAAAATCTTTTTTTAATTTAGCCTATCTCGTGTATTGAAGTAGTAATTCGTCTTTGAAGATATGAAAACGCTATAGCACCTTCAATATGCGAGACAGGCAAAATTTGTATATAACCAATGTTGTAGACTTCAGTAATTCCTTCAAGTTAGGTCATGTGCCAATTTTACCTATCTCGTGTATTGAAGGAGTTATTTGCGTTTGAAAATATGAAAACGTTCTAGCCCCTTCAATTTGCGAGATAGGCAAAACTTGCACATAACCAATGTTGAAGATCATTATGAGTACTATAAATTATGTTATGTGTTAATTTTGCCTATCTCATGTATTGAAGGAGTAATTTGCCTTTGAAAATGAGAAAATTCTGTAGCTCGTTCACTATGAGAGGTGGCCAATTCGCACATAGCTTATTTTAAAGTACTCATCAAAATCTAAAAAAATAGTTATGACCAAATTTTGCCTATCTCGAACAATGAAGGTGCGCTAAAAATATGAAAATTGGGTTTTATCCGCAAAAATAATACTCATAAATTCATCTTTTAATAATCAAATTATCAGAAAAATCAATTGTTGAGTGATGATGTTTAATTATTCTTGTGGAAAACTAGCGAATTTTTGCTTCGTGAGTTTGAAAAAAGAAACGAGGGGAGAGGGTATAGTGAGGGGATCTATGAATGAAGGTATCAGGAGTCTCGTAGAATTGTCCCAAAAAGTTCGCTTTGATGAATTGTGATCACCTTGTGAGTAATGACTGATGTCATTTTGATTGAAAATAATTTTCATGTCCAAATTGTTGCATCTTTTTTCCTTTCCCCATTTTGAGAACCTGTTTCCAAAGTAATTAAAAGCTCGAAAACGAGGTGTATATTTTTCTTCTATTTAATTCCGTAATTTCATTCGTAAAATTGATTGAAACATTGAAGTTTTAAAAGGTTTTTGTTTCTCGTAAATCGTAATTGAGAGAAGAAAAAAAAAACGAAAACACTGAAAAAAAAACTAGTCTATATTTTTCTCTGTGGAACAGTTTTCAACGCGTTTGTAGCTACCGACTTTTTTTTCCTCCGCAACTTTTATGAACTATTAAGCGAGAAAAGTATTTTAAAAGAGTAAGGTTGCACTTTTCATACTTGAAAAGAGTACTTGAAATCTATTCTTTTGTAATTATTCGTAATTAACCATAATGCGATTTACTTTTTGACCTTTTTTTTTTCTCGTAATAAAATTTTTATATTTTAGCGCGAGTATAAAAAGAGCGACGCTCGGGAAAGAAAATCTTGGGTAATTACCCGTTCACAAAGATGAAAATTATTCGTAATAAAATTACCCGTATTTTAATTTTTAATTGAATTTCAAAAGAAATATTTTCTCGTTTTGCGAGAATAGCGATGGCATATTGCTTTTGAAAATTGGTACCTAAATGTGAAGCTCTGAGAAACGAGAAATACGCTGGGTATTGAAATGTGTAGTTTTTTAGTTTTTCGATTAAAAAGCGTTTTAATGCTGGCTCAAGTTTTGACTTCCAAGGTCTGGATTGAAAACAATGAAGGGATATGGCAATACCATGGGGGAAAATTACAACTCATTTTGTAAAATAAATTCGTTGAGAAAGTATACGATATTTTTGAAACTCACATGCACGAGCACATTTGGTACAGAAAGTAAAGCAAACTGGAGGGTAAAGGGTGATTAAAAATACGTTCTAATGCGAAACAGAAAAAGACGTTCAAAGAAAAGTCGAACTCGCCAATGTAAATTTTACGTGAAATACTCTCGCACGTATTATGAAAATAACATTTTGTATTTTCAATTACAACGTTTTTCCTCTGTTTATTATCTCGACTCGATGTGAAAACATACTATGCTCATTACGTAATTATGTAAACGAGTTTAGAAACATCTGTTCATTATTATTTCGATGCTGGAAGGCGAACGGAATTAGAAAAATTAAAGAGTAATTCAGTTTCTAACCTCGGTCTGGTTGTTTGGTTTTCATTGTACGTACAACAAGGCGCTCGTATATGTAAGAAGAGAGAACAAACCGACCAAGAGATAGACCAAACTGACTGAGAGATGGAGAAAGAGCACGAGAACCGAGCAACCAAATAAATTTGTCGGTATTAATAAAAGTCGCAGTTAACTCGGTTTTATTCGGTGATCGCGTGAAAAGCATATTAAAAGGGAAACTCAAAAACTCGCTGTCGACGAGTTCAGTTTCCGCGTCCGAATGAGTATTTTCCCTTTATGAAGGATGCAGGATGGGGTTTTTTCAATCGAGGCTCGTATTTGACGTGTAAAGATGCCAATAAAAATACCAGTTAATTTTTTTTTATCTGTGAGCGGTAAATTTCTTCGCGAAGATGATAAAAATGACCCTCTTCTTTTTTATCTACTCGTATATACTAAATATCATATGGTTATAAAATTTAAAATATGAGTATAATAATGGGGACTGAATTGGATACAATGTGTGTGTGGATGTACTTGC
Source organism: Pseudococcus longispinus (assembly GCA_900064475.1). Classification (NCBI taxonomy): domain Eukaryota; kingdom Metazoa; phylum Arthropoda; class Insecta; order Hemiptera; family Pseudococcidae; genus Pseudococcus; species Pseudococcus longispinus. The sequence goes on along the minus strand of FIZU01040312.1, from coordinate 11,655 downwards.
GCCCAATGTATAAATCTATTATCTCTGTGGCAAGTGGTTCCGGACACCCTTGCGCCTATAGTGTGACACGTGAAAGGGAAAATTAACGTTTTGGCCACTTAATAAACATATAGACGGTCTAGTCTTTGACCCTATGCTACGTACCATGTATAACGTTTATTAGGAGGTCTTAATATGTGGGTTAGAATGATGTACGTATAGTTTATGAAAACTATTAAGGGTGGTGCTGCTTTTTTAAATGGTGTTTTTTAAGTACTGCTGCGAGCAGCAGCAACAATACTTGGATGTTTAACCCTTTTGTGCCTGAGGGCAATTTAATAAATGGATTTGGAAATTTTCATAGTTAAAGGAAGAGCATTATTGTATTCAAAAGCTTACCCCCTGTAAACTTTTCAAATCGAGATCATAATTTAGAATTTGAGAATATAATATGGTCAAAAATTGATATTTTGGGATTTCTGGTATCCAAAATTTAAAATTAAGCCTCAGAAAGTCTAAAATAGCATGAAAAAATGTCCGAGAGTCAGCATGATCTCTGAAATTTTCCAAGTTCAAGAAGTTTGCTTGACAAAATGCCGGAAAGTAGGCGTGATTTCTAAAATTTTCGAAGTCGAAAAAGTCTAAAGTGTTTGTCTGGCAAAATGTTTAAAAATCAGCATTATCTCTGGAATTTTCCAAGTCCAAAAAAGTCTAGCAAAGTGTCTAAAAGTCAACGTGACGGAATTTCGTATAGTTTTTTGCAGGTTTGGTTATCATAAAACATATCCTGTGCTAAAATAATGGGTTTTGAATGATATAAAAATTTAAAAAAGTCAATTTTTTAAAGGGTTTTCCATTTAAAAAAAAATTTTGATTCATTTATAATGAAATCGATACAAAAATTGACGAGAAAATGAACAAATTTACACCAAAATTTTTTTAAACTTTTAATCTTATCTAAATAACAAAGTTATCGATTAAATTTTTTGACATCTTACCAGAAAAGTGAGAAAAAAATGCAAATTCATGACCCCTTTTCCTCCCTTTAAAATGGTTTGGGCTTTTTTAAAATTCCAGTAATTTACTTGGAATTTTGAAAAAGAAAAATACATTAAAAATTTCAACACTGTTTCCTTTTTTTCAAAATGCTTCACTTTTTAGCCAACAAAAGTCATCCTATATATTTTGACGCGTGTTTTTGCGCCACCCCTTCACTTCTCGAAAAAAATGAATATAACCTTTCTTGTTGCAAATTTTATATACTTCAATTTTAGTTATGTCCATTTTTTCATTTTTAAGCTTATTTACAGAGTTATGGGCAAAAAACCGCGAGGGGTTATCTTTGGGTCCACAATTGGGGGACTTCCCGAGGGGTGCGGTTCGGCGACTTTTTAATGGTTAATCAGGACGTCGAAAGGAACAAATACAAAATTTTTTTTGATAACCCGAAATGCAATTTCATCTCCCTATTTCACTGGACTAAAAAAAATTGTTGAAATATTGCTAAAATTGTTTAAAATGACAGAAAAATCTTGACAAATGCTATAAAAATCGTTCAAATGCCGATAAAAATTGGACAAAAACATCAAAACCGCGTTGAAATTGCTTTAAAAAAATGTTTAAAATGTCTTGAAAATTTTGAAATTGCGTCAAAATTACTCAAAATGAGAGAAAAATTGTAGATTTTTGCAAAAATTCAACCATTTTCCTATTATATTTCTAGTAAATTTTGAACTCATTTTTGATGCATTTTTTTCAATTTTTTTTTAGTGAGCATAGTATGACGATTTTTTTACTTCCCAAAAAATTTTACATTTGGACACTCCACGATAATAATTGACTCCATTTTTCAATATTTTTTTGTTTTTTTTCTTTCCATATTTTTGTTCAAATAATTTGTAATTTTTAACTTTTGATAATTTCAGTTTTTGAATTTTGTAGAATAGAATTTTTGTATTTGAAAAAACCTCACAATCGACTTGGTAACTGTCCAAATTTAGATTCGTCCTTTTTATTAAATTTTTTTAAAATGTTGATTAGTGTGCCACCAGAGCTGAAAACTGATGCTAGATCTGAACTCTACGCCCAAAAACCACAAGTAATCCATATGCATGATGATTTCTTATCACTTTTCATCAGTTTCCCCCTCTCACCCCCTTGCCTTTTTTAATTGACGAAAAATACCGAAAGTTTACAAATTATGGTTTCAATTTCTTCCCATTTTAATGTCAGGACATATTCGTGCAGTTTTAGACCATCCTTGTACTTTTTTGTGTGGCATCATTCTAGGGGGTGGAGCTTTCACAAATCAGGGGATGAAAACTATACAATTTTTATTTCTTTTTTGAAAATTTTCAAGATATTTGAAGCAATTTTTATGAGATTTTTTAGCTTTTTTTTTTTTTTTAAATGTCGACAATCTTTTGAAATTTTGAAAATTTAATATCACATTTCATAAAATTCCAGCAGCAGTATTTTGAACCACTTTATTATAATTTCGAGCAATTTGATCGATTTCCAATAATTTTTAACAATTTTTTATGAAAATTTCAACACTTTCTTCATTTTAAATAATTTATATCACATTTTCAAAAACTTTTGCAGTATTTCAAGCAATTTGATTTTTAACTATTTTATATTGAAATTTCAAAATTTCCTTCATTTTGAACAATTTATATCACATTTTCAAAAACTTTTGCAGTATTTCAAGCAATTTTATCAATCTTGATTAATTTTTAACCAATTTTTATGGCAATTTCAAGATTTTCTTCGCCATTGAAGAAATTGTCATGATATTTTTTCATTTCTTAACATTTTTTTAAATTAATTTTTTTTTCAAAATTGAAGAATTTTTACGATATTTTAAGCAATTTTACAAGCTGTTTTGAACCACCTTATCACCTTGCTATCGATTTTTATTTCATTTTAAGGAAGTTCGCAGGAAACTCGTACAATGCTTTTCACGAGCAATTTTCATTTTTCCCAAAATTTTGCCAAAATCTCCCTTAAAAATGCTACATAAACACGAAAATCCACCTTTTTACTACTCACGTGTTCAAAATTCGTCGCTCAGATTGCTTTATGGCTTCGGAAAGTCGATAAATCAGCGTCTGTAGGAAGCTGCCTTCGAGACAGCGCCGAATTTGAATTTTAATAACGAAATTTAATTATTAAAAAATAATTTATATGAGATTATTGCTTGTTCGAGTCGGGTACAGACGCTTTATACAGCTTTTCCGTACGTTTTTCTGTGTACCGAAGCTTCAGTTCGAGCCGTAAATCAAATTTACCCCCTTTGGACGAGACGATGCGTTTTGCGCAGGGTGATACATTTAAGTCCGAAATTTATAGGCTATCTTATCCCTACCACATGACGGGTAGACATTTTAAAGATTCAAAATGTTCGAGTTACGTGACAAAGACAAGATTAAGTTACTGGCATTATGTTTTATTACTCGCCGGTTTCTTATTCGTTTTCGCGCAAATGCCAGCTTATCTAAATAAAATTTATTGCTATGCGAATAGCATAGTCTCGTTGAGCGAATATTCTCTTTTTAGTTTTTGGCTGCGAGTAGTTCTTACGTACGTATCGCTGCTGGGGTACTCGAGACTTGCCCTTATATGCTAATTGATGCAAGCTCTCGTCGAATACAGACGGATGGGTAATGAAGGCTTTTCCATGAAACAGGCTGGTGAAGTGTTGAGACAGTTCGCGTGAGTTCTTTGATGAAATACGACGCTTGCGCTTCGGACTGGCGGATATTCAAATTCGAGTCTGTTTCGACAAATAATCTGGGCGTTTTTATTTGCGACATTATTACAAGAAAATATAACAGAGATGAGTATAAAGAGAGCTGCAGAACGACGACGAGTAATCGCGATTTCTCGCAGTCATTTATCTTATGTTAATTTGTATTTGCATAAGTTTCTTATTAGTTTCACTTATTGTGGAAAAGTTGAAATTTAGTGTCTGTAACTGACAGATTATACGTTTCCTCGGGACAAATAATCTATCTTTTTTGGCGCTGCGGCGACGTATACCCCGTGCAACGAAATATAAACGATTTTAGATTCGTGCCGAGTTAAATTTTAATTAAGTTTTGCTGGTAATACGCGCCTCTGCTCTTTGTTGGTCTCCGCCAGAAAGAGATGAGAAAGTTGGAATTTAAACTTTTCGCCGAATAGTGTAAATTTTAGCATTTTCAAATGTTTCGGGGGCCTTTTGCTCGCGCTCCGGTGTCTCAAAAGTCGCGGTAGCTTGATCAGACACCACGTCTCACGTCTTGCGGTTTCACTTCGGTTACGAGTTAAAAATTAAATTTCCGCGTAAACGGTTTGGCGTGGCTGGCGACGATCTCTTTAAGCCGGTGGATAAAATTAAATCGTTTCATTTGTCGTAGTTCGGTAAAAGGTTAAAGTTACGAGTCAACGGGGTGTCGTATAATATCGTCGCGTCCTCTTTTCCGACACGTGGAATTCCCTCGCCAGACTCGATCGTCGCCGCCGCGAAAAAAATGATTACTCGTTCCCAACGCCTCCATCCTGGATCCGGAACTGAGACGCGAATGCTCCAAATCCATTTATTTTTAGCATTGCACCCCTTTTATCAAATTGAAGCGCGAAAGGTGCAGCAGACGTAAACCTTAAACCGAATAAACGACCTTGCTGGGCTATCAATTTTCACAATGTTTTTATTTATACTACGTGGCTCTGGTAACAGAGCTTTTCCAAAACAACGTGGCAACTCGATCGAGACACAGACTGTCCTCTGCCCAACTTCTCTTTCTACTGTCTCTTGGGGTTCAGACGACCTGAGACCGAGCTGAATTGAATTAAGGTGCTTGGCAGACTTTAGGATAAGCGATAAGGGTAATGCGTTTTGGTAATTGTGCTGTTACCGTCTTTATGTATGGGTATTTTCAAGAGGTTTATATCACAAATGGCACCAAAAGGGTGGTTTTTATGGTTTGTGTTGAAGTTACATTTGTTGAAATGGGTACTAATAGATATATTATTTTTTTGTTGCAGGTACGTCGAATTTGTTCAGTGTTCAGTGTTTGCAAGATTTGATTGTGGAAAGTAAGTTTAATGTGATGATTTCTTTTTGCATTGTAATGTGATTAAGATGATTTTTGAGATGGACATTTGTGTGGAAATTGGAAGAGGCGTGTGTACTTTTGCTTTGGAGAGGGTTGGGTGTTGAAATTTTATGGAAAATTACGAAATTTCAGCGTTCGAATTTCGTTTTCTGCAAAATACGGCTCAATTACTCCAATTGCATATCGTATTCGATTCATTATCCCCAATCAGAGCAGAGACTTCGAGCTAAATAAATGTACTCATTTTGAAAGAATATTCAAAAAAAATTGGGGCCTTCGAATGAGGTCCAATCGAAAAACTATGATTGTATTCGTGTTCAGCACCCCTGAAAACATACCATTCCATATATCATACATAATTAGATGACTTTTTTGAAATTTGACCTCTTGGGGGTGGTGTGGGGGGTCTAAAATGAGGTCAAATTGAAAAACCATGATCGTATTCGTGTTCAGCACCCCGAAAACATACCATTCCATATATCACACATAATTAGATGACATTTTTGAAATTGGCCCCATGGGGGGGGGGGAGTCTCAAACGAGGTTCAATCAAAATACAAAGATCATATTCATATTCAGCACCTCCGAAAATATATCGTTTGATATATTACACGCCTCGTCTTCTTTTTTGCAATTTTGACCCAAATTTGAGGGGGGCTGCCCCTTTCCCTTTGAGTATGCCCATTTTGAAAATGGTATAGTTCAAAATTCCATCAAATGTTACGTCTATTGCAATTTTTACATAATTTTCAATCATAGCTCGCATTTACAGCGCCATATTGTAAGTTGAACTTTTGATTCAAAAGTTCAGCTTTCAACTTTTTAAAACTTTGATGAAAGTTCTCGAATCGTTCAAGGCGCTTTTGAACTGTGAAATCAGTTTTGAGCTAAATATCATAGCAATGCAGTTTTAAGCCGCCGAAGTTGGGTACTACTGCTACGAGAAATTGAAAAAGTAAAGCCCACCTCATCCCCGTTGGGATCTGGGGGTAAACCAATGGTGTTTTCCAACTTTTCGGAGGGGTAGATGATATCAGAAAAATTGTACGAAATCGAAGGACATCAACTCAAAAACATTTCAGCAGGAGATGCAATATTTCAAAATTTTGTAGTATTTGCTTCATGCAGAACAAGCCCATTTTGAAATTAGTTCACATAATACCCGATCGCTCTCCTTCTCTTCCCTTCCCCTATCAATTCTTTCATTCTGAATCTTTCGCTATCTCACGATGTTGTTAGTCTACCAAAACTATTAATTCGAGCCAAAAATCATACCAATCCATAACACCCCACTCAAACACCCTGCTACCTCGCGTCCTCCTGTATCCGCTGCACCTCACACACAGAAAAATAATTTCACTCGAAAAAAAATTTATTATTTCACGCAACCGAAGCTCGAAGGTGCCTCCATCTCGTCGTAATTTTTAAAAGAGATATAAAAAGGAACACTCGACCGGGGAAAACATCGAAGGCGGTGCAGACCGTTTTCAGACCATTAACCAGTTAACCTGATTGCTATAATTCAAAAATATCTGTCACTGATGCTCCCGAACAAAATGTTCTACAAGCACGGCTCGCTTGCTTTTCCATACTGTTGACTTCTTTCCAGGAAAAAAAATTACGTTATCGTTGGAACTTGGGATCGTTCTATGTATTGACGATGCGACGAGTGCGTTGTTTTGTTCCGTTTATCTAAGCTGAGTAAACTTTTGCAAGGTTGGGTTGTATGTAGTAGGTACTTATTGGCTGGATAAATAATTGGTATAAACAAAACCCTAATTAAAAGAAATGTCGCCAATGAATTTTGAGTCAAATTGGGGCGATGTACTTTACTGTACAATATTGGTGACAAGTGATTAACCTAACCTAACTTTCCCCCTCCTTAATCCATCTTGGTATCACTATCAAATATAAATCACAGGCAGTAATACTCTTCCTTTGCACGGGAATAACAACTTAATTCAAAATTTATATTGATAGATATCCAACTTTTATTTAAAAAATTAAACGGAAGAGCCCTTTCACTATATTAAAGAATTCTAGAAAAAAATATATGTTGCACATACTAGGGGGTATACTCCATAACATATATCAATATTTTTTTTGCAGGTCCGAAACAACATTTGGGTATTACACTTTGAAGTCTTAAAACTTGAATTTCAGTAAGAAGGAAGATTCAAGTTTTTTTAATTTTCAGAGGTGACCCTTCATCAATCCATCATCCCTGCAAGTTTGAAAAAATTTGGTTGAGAATTGCAGAATACAGAAATTTATAATGAGAACTGGCATTTCAGACACATTTTGAGGGTTCCCACCCGTTTTCCTGAATCCGAAATCCCGAACGGACATTTCCCGAATGCCGTTTTCCCAAAGCCGAAATCCCAAATGCTTTGTTTCCTGAATAAACATTTTTTTTCTTTGTAAGTATTTATCGAAATTGAGGTCTAAAAACTACAAATTGATAGTATGCGCTAATCCTTTCAAGTAATCGAGGTCTCGTCGGTAATTCGTCGCCATACCTTGGATCCTGTCGTGCAGCTGAACCCACTTCTGCTTCGGAGCGATCTTTACTTTACGACTGAGGCTAAGCTCCGCAACAACCGATTCGCAATCCGCCTGCTCCTTCTGTAGTTCTGTTATGGCTGAATATAAGTCGGGGTGGTTTCTACCAACAACAACCCAAAATCTGTTGTGCCAGGCTTCTGCGCAGTTGTTGGTCTTGTGGCTGTTTTCAAGCGCAGATGCGTACTGATTCCACAGTGCTGGATGGTATCTCGGAGGAACAGCTATACGACGACCTCTTGCCGGAGTACCTGATATGTAAGTTCTATCAAAATAGTCCAGGACAGGCAGCAACTCTGCCGGCGCGTCGTCTCGCAGCTTTTTATACATAACCGAAACATCGCCGACAGGTACATACGCCAGCGCGAGCATCATATGTGTATACGTTTCAAGTTCCCAGTCTTCTTCGTTGTTGTACTGGGTCGCCAATCCTTCATCCTGAATTCGCCGATACACTGCTTGACCCAAGTGGAAAAAGCAGCATTTGGTTTCTGCACCAGGGAAGACAGCGTTACACGAATTTGTGATGGCCGGTTCGAAGTCAGACATGTATAGATGTACCCGTCAATCATCAATTTATTTCCGTCTATCTTTGCTGCTGCCATTTTAACAAATACAACAACACTTCAAAGCTGCAAGCGATTTCACCACCACGTCGAATTCCATAGAAATTTTTTATTCGGGATTTTTACATTCGAGATTTTTGCATTCGGGATTTGTCTTCGGGAAAACAGCATTTGGGAAATGTCCGTTCGGGATTTCGGATTTGGGAAAACGACCGTGAACCTGAAGCCACCTTGATATATTAGTTCGTTATTACTACGTATACGTGTTTTCATTTGGTTACAGTCTCCTTCTCATTGCAGTTTGGTGGAGTCCCCAGCTCCGAGAAGTCTAGGTAAGACAACCGCATCCGACGGTTCCCTCATAGCCCCCGACTACCTAAACTCTTTTTCCAACCCGGGCAAACTTCTATCTCAACCCTGGAAATGGAATTGCTTCAGCTGCCTTGATGCTAGTTACAGGCCTCATCATGACTGCAACATGCAAAGGAAGTTCTACTCGTAACTCAAGGTATCCCAAAGACTGAAAAACAATAACATCTTAACATTCATAACCAATCTCTGCTCCGATTTCGAACAATAAACCATTATAATTCGAGCACTCCCAAGACCCATAACTTAAAAACGCAGAAACCTTTCAACAAGCACAGAAAAACGCATGAATATTAAAAAAAAATCACACACATATATAAATATGAAAAAGATAGCTCATCTGGATGCCGACAGAGTATCTGATCTTAGAAACAGTACAGTGTACTTTGTATCGCGCATAAAAGATGCCTTGTCATAAAAGCGATGTCATCGATGCACGAGAGAGGCACGGTTGATGTGGGTAGAAGTCTTTAAATATTTGTGCGAGCTGCTTTTACCGCCCTAGTATAGGTATAGGTATACGTACCAGCGAATATTCAAATTCTCCGGCATTTCCTTATAAGTTACACGGCCCTTGCTTATATTCGGTATTTTGAGACAATCGAAAACGTATATCTGCTTACTTCGAAATAGATATAGACATAGAGAGATGCGATATGCTGTATTTATACTATATCGGTCTGTATGAACTCGTATATGTACACACAACTCCTCCAAAAACCTAGTAATAAATTATTAAGGTGGAAATAAAGTTGTCGAAAGTCAGTTTTATCGCGTCATCAATTATCGCAGATAATGATCCGAGAATCGTGGAGGAGCTAGAGAGCAACCACGTGTACGCCATATTGAGCACCGCTATAAGCTTAACGTCTACGTGGTGTAAAAATTTGCAAATTTTAGTGTAGCTTCGTTATTAAAAGTATTTCATGGGGTTAAAATGTATATATATTACAAAAAGCTGGGCGAAAAAAAAAAGGAAACAAGTATAACGGCACCCCTATAAATTATGTTTAAAGATAAAAAAAATTCGTCTCAGTAGATTTAACGGCGAGAACGTGGTAGAAAAAGTCGTACATTGAGGCTGGGCCAAAATAATATTTTATCGGCAGGAAACGGAGGAGAAAGTAAAGGGAAAACCTCTATTTAGTTTTTATTTAAAGGCGAGCGAGCTTTTTGTACGGGCAGGAAAAAAAAAAGGAGAAAACCAAAAAAATACACGACGATTATAAAAACGCCACGCGGAGCGCTAGCTTAGCAAATTTGATATTTATTATTGACGTTTCCCATTAGCCGACTGCGTTTCTGGTTGTTTATGTTGTTAACTTTTTAATGACGTAAAATTAATGATTATTGGTGTTATAGATGTAAGACCGTGGTAATTAAATCGAGTTACTTTTCGACGATAAATTAAAACGAATGGCGCGAATTTATGATTATTTTTTCTCTGCCGTTTGGGTCTCATCTCATAGCTCATAGGTGCATCGTATCAGCCTGTTTGTACGGTAACATTGTACAGCTGGTTCGATGTTGTAGTATATATCTACTTGTAAATTTAATAGAATCGAAATACTACACAATCGTAAATCTAAATGAAAATTGCTGGATGGTCGATGAACGAAGGGATGGTGACCGAAGGCGGGGTATAAATACGTGGATTTATCGACTGTATATAAAGGTACGGATACACGAGGCTTGATCATAAAAACATGAATTTGACAGCAATGAGTAAGTTTAGGTCGCGTTAGGGGTTTCGCGAAATACCAACTATACATTGACATCGCGTATATTTCCTGAATGTGGTATATGTACGTGCATATACCTATATCTGTGTATGTGCTATTGCTACGAGCTGTATAGATTAAAAATATAATCGCGACGATAATAATTTTTACATACGGTCATAGTTGTCATCGCTCTGATAAAGCTACCAACTATCAAGTATATAAATCTATGCAGTAAAATCGCATATACACGACGAGTTTGGATTTAAACATGTATCATAGGTACCTAGTTACCTGCCTATCTAGTAATAATCGTGCTGGTGAAATTTTTTCCCATGTTGGAGTCAATATAGGTAGTAAATATTTTATTCGCACTTGTACATATTTGAATTATGTACCTACATATGGATGCGTACTAGTCATTTGGTAGCAACTACTGAAAGTAACAAAACTTTTTGTGATAATTTGTCATGCGATCCCTTTTTGTCAAATTAAAATAATAATTCCTCTTTATTTGGAGGTTTCAAAAAATTCAGTGAAATGTTATGTACGATAAGGCATGACTTTCTGGGGGGGGGGGGGGGGGGGGGGGGGGGGGGGAGAGTGAATTGTTTGACTCAAAAATAGAATTGCAGGAACAACCAAAATAGTCACTATAATTTTTTTTTTCATCACCAACTTACTCAGCCTCCGTTATAGGTGGACAGGTTTTAATTTTCCAGACTGTCTAACCGTCCTGCTGTTCCTGCTTTCCTGCTCTCCTGTTTTCCTGCAAAAGTCCTGCTTTTTGTTTGAACATCCTGCTATCTTGCAATAGTCCTGCTTTTGGGTTAAATTACGTTGAATCTTCTGATTTTTTAAAATAATAAGACTGTTTAGTGTTTAACAGTCTTGCTTTTAGAAAATTCGGTTATATGTATTCGTCGAGCTATTTTTTGAAACTTTGTGGCGCCATTATCTCAGTAACGGTAAAAGATGAAAATCTGAAATTCACGGTCTAGGTGCATTACGTGGTGTAGTTGTGCATCGTGATATGCTCAATTTAATTAATGCAAAAATGACCAAGCGATTGCAATTAATAAAAATAGTAGCTTTGAGGTTTGGGAAAAAAGGGGAAGCTAAGAAGTTGCCAAACCAGTTTTTGACGAGTTAGTGTTGTTTGACTGGTTTTGGGTAAGTTGTTGAATTCGTTTGGCTTCGGATTGTGTCGGATTCTGTCGTTTACATTCGGGATGGTGAGTCCCGCCCATCACAGCTGATGTTTACCTCCAGGGTTATTCCATGTCAATTCGGTCGCATTCTGACCTTGGGTCCTCCGATTTTGCTCAAATTTTTTTTACCAGTTTCCCTTGATCCAAA